>CAIGQV010003909.1:1634202-1646400 GCA_903798115.1 Danio jaintianensis | reverse complement strand
AAAAACTATATTAAGCAATTAATTAATGAGTGCCAATCATGACCTTTTGAATAATATTGACAAGATTAACGCACCAAAAAACTGAGAGCGCGCAGTGCAAACTTCATTACTCAATATATTGGTATTTAAGCATAAAGTGTAATAGTTCATTGCTAATAATATTGACCTTAAAACTAGCTTTTTAAAAAAAAATGCTTTTTTCCAGCCAAAATAAGACAAGACTTTCTCAAGAAGAAAAAAATAATATAGGAAATACTGTGAAAGTTTCCAGTCTATTAAGCAACACTAAGCTAATAATTTTGCCCTCATGTATACACACACACACAGTATATATGAGCAATATCACATGAGTAGCAATGTGATATGGTTGTATATCGGCGCTGGTGGGAGGCGTGTGTTGGCTCAAGGCTGCTGGCTGAGTGCCTTAGTGTCCCACCAGTGATGATATACAGCCATATCACACTGTTACGAGTGTAATATTGCATTTATACAACAGTTTGATGGCATAATAGTGTGTATAAAAAAGAAAATCAAACATGGAGAGTCTCAAAAATCCTTTTGTAAGAGGAAATACTTTCTTCCGCCATTCATTGACATCTGCAGCTGACGTCAGAACAGCAGAAACCGCTGCTACTTCACCAACGTCACTTTAGAGCTAGCATTTGAATGATTCTGTAGCGTAATGTCTAAGTGATGACAAAACAGGTGATTTTGCTCACATTTTAAGATTATAAGTCTGAACGGCATGAAATCCCATCAGTCTACAAAGATTTACCAGTATTTCTCTGTTGCAATCGCAAGATCACAATAATTGACCCAGAAAAATCCACAGCAAAGCAAACACTAGCAGATTACTATGGTATAAATACAGCACTACAACATACAAAAGAGAGAGATCGACTTAGAGTGTCACTTACCTGTTTTATAAAGATTTAATCAGCAATTTACTCTGAGTTTTTCTCCCCTTATTATGCGGTCTCTGTCGCCATCTTGTGGTGGAACGTCAACCGTCTTTGCTCTGCTCAGTATGACAGGCTGATGGCCGCCGACGTAATTATAAATATTTAAAATAGGCACTATCCTTATAAATGGGCGTCACGGTGGAGCAGTGGGTAGCACGATCGCCTCACAGCAAGAAGGTCGCTGGTTCGAGCCTCGGCTGGGTCAGTTGGCGTTTCTGTGTGGAGTTTGCATGTTCTCCCAGTGTTCGCATGGGTTTCCTCCGGGTGCTCCGGTTTCCCCCACAAGTCCAAAGACATGTGGTATAGGTGAACTGGGAAGGCTAAATTGTCCGTAGTGCATGTGCGTGAATGAGTGTGCATGGATGTTTCCCAGTGATGGGTTGCAGCGGGAAGGGCATCCGCTGCGTAAAACATATGCTGGATAAGTTGGCGGTTCATTCCGCTGAGGCGACCCCAGATTAATAAAGGGACTAAGCCGAAAAGAAAATGAATGGATGAAACTTACCTTATAAATAAACTGCATAGTTGCAATCTAAACAACTACATTCTCACCTAAAAAAAACTCAAAAGTACATTATGTTGTCCAACAGCTGCAATATTTGTTAAACTGTAGTGAGTTTATTGATCTGCTGTCACTATGTGGGTGGAGTAATACACAAGGGTGAAGAGGCTGTATGAGTGCTGTTATCACACGGCTATCAGCCAATCAAATTCGAGAACCAACATCTTTGATAGTCTAAGGGTGAGCAAACTAACAGGAATTTTACATTTTTGGGTGAACTATCCCTTTAATTATTCAGATCGCTAAAAAAAACAAGACAAAAAAAACGGAGTTATTTATAAAGTAAAGTATTTATAAAGTTTATTTTGCCAGTATTGCTCACCGCTAGTTGCAACAGTGCTTACCTTAGAGAACATCACTAATTTACACAGCTAATAAGATCACACTTATAAGAGCACACAGTTTGCTGATGCAAATGCTCAGGAAGACAATAGGTTTAATGTCTCTATCACCTGGGCTGTTAAGAGTTTTGAATTAAATTATATAATTAAAAACCAAAGAATGGCGACACGGTGGCTCAGTGGTTAGTACTGTTGCCTCACAGCAAGATTTCATGGTTCATGGAAGCTGGTTCGAGTCCCGGCTGGGTCAGTTGGCATTTCTGTGTGGAGTTTGCTCCGGGTTCTCCGGTTTCCCCCAAAGTCCAGTAGTAGTTGTAGTTCATGCGGTTTACAATCTAAAATACATGCCAGTATATTATTTCTGCTAAATATTAAAATATTAGACAACATCAGCACAAAAATCTGACAGCAAACACGCTTGTAATGAGCATGGGGTGTCACTTGTGCGCTCAGACAACAGATGACACACACTTTGCTGCTCTAATTAGATGCTTCTGGTGGCACATTTGGCTGCTGTACATGCAGAGCGTCTCAATTCTCAGAATAAATCAAACTCTAATAACCTCGCCACGCTGGAGCTGCATCAGCCTCCATGAGCATAAAGATGATTCAGCGACTCTATAGTGTGAGCATCTCTGCGTACAGAAAAACACATCATCGCAGCCGCAGAGCTCGGCTGGAGATCTCCCTGCATTTCTGTCCTTCTGTTTCTCTCATTTTCTCCCGTGGAGGAAGAAGAGATGCTACAGCTGTTGCTCAAACTTTGTCTTAGTGATCATTCTGAAGCCATCACTGAAACGGTGTAGTAAATGTAACTTGTACTGAATCATTTGTGTCCAAGATTCCTCAAATTATTTCTTATCAACGAGATACAGTTGAAGTCAGAATTATTAGCCCTTCTGATTTATTAGCCCCACTGTATATTTTTTTCCCCAATTTCTGTTGAACGGAGAGTAGATTGTTCCAACACATTTCTAAACATAATAGTTTTAATAACTCATTTCTAATAACTGATTTATTTTATCTTTGCCATGATGACAGCACATAATATTTGACTAGATATTTTTCAAGATACTAGTATTCAGCTTAAAGTGACATTTAAAGGCTTAACTAGGTTAATTAGGCAAGTTAGGGTAATTAGGCAAGTCATTTTACAACACAGTGTTGGGGTAACTATAAGCTATAACTAAGCTATAAGTAACGCATGTTACGTAATAATATTACTTTTCCAAAGTAATGAGTAATATAACGCATTACTTTTAAAAATAAGTAATATTATCTGAGTTACTTTTAAGAAAATGTAACGCGAGTTACTTTTTACCTTGCTTAATTGGCTTTTACAAAATATAGACCATTTTGAGGGATGTAAACAATAACAATGGTCTCAATGTATTTCCTGTTTTACATTTTTAATTTCTACAGCTTCCGAGAATCCAAAAAGAGCCACATATTGATAAATAATTTTATGACAGCTGTTTTAACATTAAGTTATGATTGAATTGCCTCCTGTTACAGTTATGAAATAGTTTGATAACAAGCAGGAAATGTTCATGGGCCAATGACATGACCACATTGAAATGGTCTATATTGTGGAATAAAAATTACTTTAGTCAGGTTGAATCACACACTCAATGAGAGAGTGTGCTGCGAGGGAACAGACGGTCGGCTCGCACTCATCATCATCATCATCATCAGGTCTCTTTTTTTCACAGCAGATGAGTCAGTGTACTGTTCTAGTAGCAGAATAACTCAGGATATTAGTCTATTTCGAGTCAGAGGGGGTATCCGGTATGTTAGTACTTACTAAAGACGCAAACAGTTTTATGACAACTCAGTTCAATTTAATGAACTGGTTTGACCAGTTCACTAAGAAGATCTGGTTAAAACAAACGATTCATTCGCGAATCGCCCGTCAGCACTACAGACAGTCAGAAACATAGACAACGGCAGGCCGAAGACTTACATTTTTGCTAAACCCCAAAATCTGCTAAAAATGTGATGCAATTAGGGTAGTTTAATTGTCTAAGATTTAATTTAGCGGTCATTGATTTAAGCCTCGTAAAATGGAGATCCTTTCAATAATATGGCCTTGAATAAAGCACTTCAACTCACGATGCATCCTGGGAATGATTTTCCTTCAATGTAAATCTATGCTTTATGGATTTTACAACCTGTTTTATCTTCTGGCAAGCGGAAAAATCACAAGGCTGATTACTTAAAGTAACAGCACATTCCTCCTCAACAAGCCACATGATTGAAGGAATCACTGATGTCTGTAAAAGCCAACACAGGCTCTTCGGAAATACATGCTTCAGCCTACATTTTGGTAAAACTGCAAAAATACTACATTATAACATTCAATTGACTGGTTTATAGATATAATTAATGATTGGCATGTATGCTATTTACAGGGAAATATTATTGACAAACCAATAATGGATTATTTTCATGCATTTAGTTTTTTTCATTTTTATCAGAATAAAACAAACATATTTGTATGTGTGTGAATGAGTGTGTATGGATGTTTCCCAGTGCTGGGCTGCAGCTGGAAG
This sequence comes from Danio jaintianensis, assembly GCA_903798115.1. Taxonomy (NCBI): domain Eukaryota; kingdom Metazoa; phylum Chordata; class Actinopteri; order Cypriniformes; family Danionidae; genus Danio; species Danio jaintianensis. The sequence goes on along the minus strand of CAIGQV010003909.1, from coordinate 1,641,983 downwards.
GGCATCCGCTGTGTAAAAACATATGCTGTATAAGTTGGCAGTTCATTCCGCTGTGGCGACCCCTGATTAATGAACGAATAAATGTTATTTCAAAGTGAGAACAATATTATTTTGCTTACCCCATTGGCAGATTATTTTGCTTGTTTCAAGGAAAACCTTCATTTGATTATTTCTGAAAGCAAAACTTTTTAGGGGGGTTGTCTAGAAAATGCAGTCATGTGAGGAATACACTACGTCAGTGATCTTGTCTCTTAATAGGGAAGCACATTACTCTCCACCTGTCATCTTTATGACTATTGTGACAGATTTTATAATCCAGTCTGAAGCAAGAAATGTGACTCTTGACGGAGAGAGTCAGAGCAAAGTGCAGGGATTACAGCAGTGATAAGCATATAATCCAGGACTCCTACAGGGAGTCATTTACCAGATCAAGCGCTCGTGAGGCGAGTCCTGCAGCGTGTGTCTGCATTAAACATGCAGACGGAGAAAAGCACCGATGAGCACGTCCTCTCTTCTGTTACAGCTTAAATTGAACAGATGAAGGTGAAGATTAAAGGTCAGCTGTGACATTTTTTGATGTAAATACATTTTCATGTAATGGGATGATACTTTAATAAGAAATCTGACTTATTCTGATGATTTTCACCTGCTTGAGGTTCTGCGTGAGCCAGAAGTTGCTGAGATTTTTATTTGAGTCATGTTGATGAGCTTCAAATGAAAATATTGAGTAGGGGGCGGGGCTTTCTTTTTGTGCATCATTCCCTTGGAACAAACTAACAGCAAGAGGGGTGTGGCTTAAAGCATGTGGCTGAAGCATCAAACTGACATCATCAGAGAAGGACTACCCACTCTAAGCAGATGGACAAATTTTGATTGAAGATTAAACTTTTTTTTTTTTTTTCAGTAGATTAATTCACACAGAATAATTGCTCACCTAAATAATGACAATGCAACCTAGGCAACCACTCAGAATGCTCTAGCAACATCAACACAATCCCCATAACCCCTTAGCAACACCTAGGCAACGACTCAGAGCATCATAACAATGCAGAGGCAACCACTTAGAATGTCTTAGCAACACCCAGGCAACCACCCAGAACTCTAAAAGGCTGATTTATACTTTCGCCTGGCACCACATCGTGGACTTCCGCTGACTGCGCACGCACCTCACGAAACGGAATGAGGCTTTTATACTTGACGCGCTTGCCGTAGTGATATTCTTTAAAACGACAGGGGGCGGTCAAAAGAAACCGACCGTAAAATCGGACGGATAAACAGAGAAGTAGGAAGTTTCCGGAACTTCCGGAAAAAACATATTCTGTAATTGTGTATTAAAACCACCTGGGTCTCCACTTTTGCCATGGCCTCTCTTTTTAGTGTTAACAAACTTATCCCTCAAGTTTTTCCAAACTTTTTTCCAAAAACTTTCTTCCTTTCCCACTGCTGTTGCAATTTCTAGCCAAGAGTTATTGGTCATCTGGTTATCCCTATGATCACGCATGGAAGGATCATAAAGATGTGTGTACAGGCGTACCTGTTTCAGACAAAATCTCTTCAAAGTGATTCATATTCAACTCAAATGAAATGTGGCGCCGCGCAAACTGTTCACTCAAGTCTCAAAAAATGTTGCGTGCTCCGCCAGCCAAAAACATGTCACGCGCACCCAAAGCGAACCTCCCCAAACACCGCAATGACGTCAGTCGCAGTGCGCATTTAAGCAAACTAGCGGAAGCGTAGAGTAGAAATCAGCCTTTATCCTCCCCCAAACAACCACCCAGAGCACCATAGCAACACAGAGGCAACCACCCAGAACTCCTTACCCACTACTAGGCAACCACTCAGAATGCTCTAGCAACATCAACGCAATCAACCCATAACTCCTTAGCAACACCTAGGGAACCACCCAGAACACCATAACAATGCAGAGGCAACCTACAGGTAAGTGTGTTGGAGCAGGGTTGGAACTAAACTGTGGAGGGCTGCGACCCTCCAGGAACTGAGTTTGACACCCCTGACTTAGACTGTCATAGCAACACCCAGGCAACCACCCAGAAGTCTTTACACAGCCCCAAGCAACCACTCAGAATGCCCTAGCAACACAAAGGTAACCACCCAAAACTCCTTAGCAACACCTAGGCAACCACCCAGAGCGCCATAACACCACAGAGACAACCCCCAGAACTCCTTACCCACCCCTAGGCAACAACCCAGAGCACCATAACAATGCAGAGGCAACCACTTAGAATGTCATAGCAACACCCAGGCAACCACTCAGAACTCCTTACCGACCCACAAGCAACCACTCAGAATGTACTAGCAACACAAAGGCAACCACCCAAAACTCCTTAGCAACATCCAGGCAACCACCCAGAACTCCTTAGCAACATCCAGGCAACCACCCAGAACTCCTTAGCAAAGCATAGGTAATCACTCTGAACACCCTAGCAACAATATTTGAGGGTAATAGCACTCACGTCTTCTATTTCACAGTGAACAGCATAGTAACAATCTGTTTAGCAACTGCACTGCAACAATCTTTGAGGGAAATACAGCTTGCATCTTCTTATATTACATATTTCTTTAATAAGCTCAAATCTAAAAATTACAAAATCACAAGAGCTACATTGACAACTGAGCATGTGAGTTGCAAATTTCATGCAGAATAAAGAATATAGTTACTCTTTATTTTTATTTTATTATTTTAAAGTAAAGTGAACAAAAACCACAAGTAAATAAGATACACACATAAATAGTATATAACGCTTACGCCCGATTCACACGGGGCGGCAATGGGTGACGTCAAGCAATGCTGAACTGAATTGTTGATCCGTCGGCGCTGCTTCAGGGGCATTGCTCGCTGCAGAAGTTGGGAATTTCTTAACTTTAAGCGCCAACGGAAGCGTCAGCCAATCAGATCGCTTTATGCAAATACCCCAGCTCAGACAGTAGCCGATTGCGGACTAATTTCATTGGCTGACGCTGCTATGAAGATCGCGTCAGCCCCAACTTCAGACACGTCCTCTGTCAAGTGTTGACGCTGAAGCCCCCTGTGAATCTGGCGTTATATAGCACATTTACAGTGTATGGCCATACACCCAAATCGCTTCACAATAATAATGGGGGAGGGGGGATGAGGGGTTGTCTCTCCACACCACCACCAGTGTGCAGCAATGTGATGGCAGCCACAGGACAATGGTGCCAGTGTGCTCACCACACACCAGCTATTGGTGGAGTGGAGAGACAGCGATGGAGCCAATTCAGTGGATGGGGATGATTGGGAGGGAATTTGGCCAGGACACCGGGGTTATACCCCTACTCTTTACAAGAAGTGCCATGGGATTTTTAATGACCACAGAGAGTCAGAACCTCGGTTTAACGTCTCATCCGAAAGATGGCACTTACTGACAGTATAGCGTCCCCTTCACTTTACTGAGGCATTAGGACTCACACAGACCATAGGTTGAGCGCCCCCTGCTGGCCTCACTAACACCACTTCCAACAGCAACCCAATTTTCACATGTGGTCTCCCATCCAGGTACTGACCAGGCTCAGCCCTGCTTAGCTTCAGTGAGTAACCGATCTTGGGCTGAAGGGTGATATGGCTGTGCCTTAGTAGTATCTGAATTAGTATAGTTCCAGCCAAACAAAAAACAAATAAGACTTTGACTATAAGAAAAAATATTATAGGAAATACTGTGAAAATTTCCTTGCTCTGTTAAACATAACTTGGAAAATATTTGAAATGCTAATAATTTTGCCTTTAACTCTGTGTGTGTGTGTGTGTGTGTGTGTGTGTGTGTGTGTGTGTGTGCGCGTGTGTGCGCGTGTTTTTGTGACATGTCAGGACACAAATCTCTATAATGACATAGGTATGACACAGGTATTACAAAAAGGAGGTGAAATATGAGGACACAGCTGATGTCCTCATTTCTCAAAAAGCTTATAAATCACACAGAATGAGTTTAATCAGAGAGTAAAGCTGTACACTGTTTCCTGTGATGGTTGGGTTTAGGGGTAGGGTGGGGTTAGGCCAATACAACATACGGTTTGTGCTGTATAAAATCAATGGAAACCTATGTAATGTACCCACTTTTCACAAAAACAAACATGTGTGTGTGTGTGTGTGTGTCTGTCTGCATATACATATACACAACCCTGTTTTATATTATACATGAATTTTATCTCTATTCACCTAATCATCTCCTTCACTCATCCACAAAAGAAAGTAACCAGGAACGAATGAGAAAATGAGCAAACTCATCTTACGGCGCTTATCTTAGAGTCTCCATAATTAATTATAACCAAGTGTTGAGAATTTCAAAAGCATTGTGGGTTTATCAAGCGTGAATGTGCATGTCTGAGACAGCTTCATCATCTGCGGTCTGCCAGTAAACACTGCATGCTGGGAAAAATATCAAAGACGGCACTAATCCCAGCATTAATTACAGATCTGAGAATCAGCCGTGTCAGCAGAAACAGGTAATGAGGAATCAGCACCTCTTTTTAACCCGCTCTGACCTTCAGCAGCTCTCAATTCATGGGTTTTGCTTTTATGAGATCTGCTTTACAGTTGATATTTAATACAGGCTTTCATCTGAGGCGACTTGTGGTATGTTCATTTGAGGGACAGACTCTTGGAGGACCCGAGGTTAAGTGCTTTGCTCATTTCCATTACTACAGTCTCTGGGTCAAACCTCTTTCTGATTAACATCGTAACCTTTGTGTTATAACAAAACAAACAAACTGCATGCTGAATATTGATTTAGAAGGTTCTGGGGGGAAAAAAATGCATGATTTTGGATTTTGCATATTGAAAAGTTATGGAGAAAAGTGATTTTAAAAGTGGGATCAGTGTATCAGAGTTTATATTGTGATTTAAAGAAGACACTAAAATGGTATTCAGTGAGATAATAGATTATATGTAGAAACAAAACTCTTGGCAGGCATTCATTCATTTTCCTTTAGCTTAGTCTCTATTTACACCTACACTTTAGTTTATTCAATTCACCTATAGCGCATGTGTTTGGACTGTGGGGGAAACCGGAGCACCCAGAGGAAACCCACGCCAACACGGGGAGAACATGCAAACTCCATAAAATATATATATGTAAAATATTATTACTATACTTATTATTATACATATTATTAATATAAATAATAATAATAATAATAACAATAATAATAATAATAATACCCCCTGTGTTATGAATAATTTCAGGCTTTATAGGCGTAATTACCTGAAATTATACTTGTATTATAAATATTGTAAATGTAATGTTACTACATTTTGAGTTTGCCATGAATATAGCCTTTGATGCTGACAAAAAAAAATTATAGAAATTATCCAAGTTGATGGACAATTAAATAATTAAGAAACTATTTAATTGTCCATCAACTTGGATCATTTCTATAATTTTTTTTGTATTTCTGAGCTTGTTATAGTTCATTTTAGGATGACTTTTTTTTTTTTTAAGCAAATTATGCTGCCTTCCATATTGGCAATATTTTGGCTTGTATACATACACACATTCATTCATTCATTTTCCTTCGGTTTAGTCTCTATTTCAGGGGTCGCCACAGCAGAATGAACCGCCAACTATTTCAGCATATGTTTTACGCAGCGGATGCCCTTCCAGCCACAACCCAGTACTGGGAAACATCCATACACACTCATTCACACACATACACTATGGCCAATTTAGCTCAGTTCCAATTTACCTATATCCAGGGGTGTAGCGGACATTTTAAAAGTGGGGAGGACAGCTGAATGAGATCCAAACGTTTAAGTTCATATAATTATTATTCACCTTTTCCTAAATGGTCTGTCTCTAAAAGTGAGGGGGACATATCCCCCCGTCCCCCCCGGTTGCTACGCCCCTGCCTATAGCGCATGTCTTTGGACTGTGAGGGAAAGCGGAGCACCCGGAGGAAACCCACACCAACACGGGGAGAACATGCAAACTCCACACAGAAATACCAACTGACCCAGCCAGTACTCGAACCAGCAACCTTTTGCTGTGAGGCCACAGTGCTAACCACTGAGCCACCGTGCCACACACATACACATTAATAAAATTTTAATTTAAATTAATAAACGTTTTAAAAGGTAATGGTAAGAATAAATAAAATCTATAATTCATTCATTCATTCATTCATTCATTCATTCATTTTCTTTTCGGCTTCGTCCCTTTATTAATCAGGGGTCACCACAGCGGAATGAACCGCCAAATTATCCATCATATGTTTTATGCAGCAGATGCCCTTCCAGCCACAACCCAACACTGGGAAACAACCAAACACTCTACATTCACACACATACACTACGGCCAATTTAGCTTACCCAATTCACCTATAGCACATGTGTTTGGACTGTGGGGGAAACCGGAGCACCCGGAGGAAACCCACGCCAACACGGGGAGAACATGCAAACTCCACACAGAAATGCCAACTGACCCAGCCGGGGCTCGAACCAGCGACCTTCTTGCTGTTAGGCAATCGTGCTACCCACTGCGCCACCGTGACGCCCTAAATAATAGAAATCTGCTTCTTTGTATCCCCAAAATACCATTATATTCACTGAAAACTCCATCATACGTCTTGGATTATTTTGAATTATTTTTAGGACCACAAACACAACGGTGTTGAATTAACCTACAAACTTTAGTTACTGAGAGGATCACAGCGAGAGCCTGATTTAAACACTCCAGAAGTTTGCTCCATAATTATAATCCCTGCTATTACTGGAAGCCATTCTGGATGAAGCATCTGCAAAAAGAGCCAAAACGAAGGAAAACAGAAGTAAAACTCTCGCCAGACGCTGTGTGTCTTTCTGACTGCTACAGGGAAACCTATTAAACAAACAGCAATTAAGCTGCAATGATGCCAAACAAATCCATTCAGAGAGCAGAGTGATATAAAGCAAGGTCAAATTAAATACTCCCGGTTATTATTAGTGTAACACAACACAATTAATTACATCACAGCTGAGAGACAAAGCTGAATCTACACATAAGTAAAAGACATGCAAGTCTCACAGCAAGAAGGTCGCTGGTTCGAGTCCCGGCTGGGCCAGTTGGCATTTCTGTGTGGAGCTTGCATGTGTTGGCGTGAGTTTCCTCTGGGTGCTCCGGTTTCCCCCACAGTCCAAAGACATGCGCTATAGGTGAAATGGATGAACTACATTGACTGTAGTGTATGAGTGTGTGTGTGTGAACGAGTGTGTATGGGTGTTTCCCAGTATTGGGTTGCAGCTGGAAGGGCATCCCCTGTGTAAAACATATGCTGGATAAGTTGGCGGTTCATTCCGCTGTGGCGACCCCTGATGAAAAAAAGGACTAAGCCGAAGGAAAATTAATGAATGAAAATGAATGAAATAGAGCAACCCAGTACTGGGAAACACCCATACACTCTCACATTTACACACACACACTCATACACTACAGCCAATTTAGTTTATTCAATTCACCTATAGCGCATGTGTTTGGACTGTGGGGGAAACCGGAGCACCTGGAGGAAACCCACGCCAACACGGGGTGAGCATGCAAACTCCACACAGAAATGCCAACTGACCCAGCCAGGACAGCGACCATCTTGCTGTGAGGCGACAGTGCTAACCACTGAGCCACCATGCCGCTTTTCCCCTATTTTACGGATTTACATTTTTTAATGTAATATTCATATATCAGCTAAATTAAATTAAGTTAATAAGTAACCTATTTTTTAGGATGTATATGATATGTCAAAATCTTGAAGTTTGCAGACGACACCACACTTATCGGCCT
>CAIGQV010003909.1:1575148-1620924 GCA_903798115.1 Danio jaintianensis | reverse complement strand
CAACCTTCGGATCACGAGTCCAACACTCTAACCACCAGGCCACGACCCCCCCCCTATGTGTGTATTTCAGTTACATTTCAGATAACTTGCATATAATCATACACCCCCACACTCTCCTCATAACTTACACTCCCCATAAACACTGCATTATTTATTTATTATTGAATATTTGCACAATTAAAATTGCACATATTCATGGCACTACGTTGCACTAATTCATCTTGAATTGTACATACCTACTGTACATATACATTTGTAATTATGTCCATATCTATCTGCATACCTCTGATTATTAATAGCAACCTGTACATATATTCATCTATTGTAAATTTCTATTCATATTTAATACAACCTGTACATAATGTTCATAGTACATCCGTCGGTAAATACCACCATAGTTTTTCTATAATTGCACTTTATAACTTATAGCTATATCCTGCTCTTGCACCCCTGGTTAGACCTGAACTGCATTTCGTTGCCTTGTACTTGTACATGTACATGTGTAATGACAATAAAGTTGAATCTGATCTAATATAAATAACAAGTTACCGTTTTACAAGTAAAAGTCCATTGCTGTACAGCGTATCAAATGTATTTATGCAAAATTTAAACTACGTACTTATTCTGGCCAGTAATTAATTATATAAAAATGTGACGATACTTTAAATGATGAAAAATGTATTGCGAACAAGTAGGTTAAATTGAAGTATTGTGGCAAATTATAGACCGTTTCAGTGTGGTGATGTCATTGGAAACAAGAAACTTGTAACAAGAGGCAATTCAATCATACGTAATTGATGTTAAAACAGCTGTCATAACATTATTTATCAATATGTGGACTTTAAGGTTTCTTGGAAGCTATGGAAATTAAAAATGTAAAATAGAAAATACATTAATACATGTTATCATTAACATCCCTCAAAATAGTCTATACCGATTTCCAATTAGAGTAATTTGGGACTGCGCTGCAAGTTTTAATATATCTATCTGAAGATTAGATTAGATTCAACTTTGTCATTACACATACAAGTACAAGGCAACAAAATGCAGTAATATGCATTGTTGCTGAAATATGCATTGTGAGTCTTTTAATCTAATCAAATGATCCTAAATGTGCCTGACAAAAAAAAAAAATGTACACTGAATGACATATACTAGTAGGTTGTCTCTGCAAATAGTTTCTCACAGAAATGATTGTTTTTCTTTAGAGAACAGTCACCTGTTTTTAGTGCTGGCTCACTGGTATGGGCCAAGATGGAGGGGCATCCCTGGTGGCCCTGTATGGTTGTTCCTCAGCCTCTCAGCGGACAGCAGATGAGGGGTCGAGGCCGAGACCAAAGGCTTCATGTTCACTTTTTTGATGAACCACCAACCCGAGGATGGGTTAACACAAAATACATAAGAGAGTACCAAGGTGAGCGAATAATGTTAGTTACATTGTTTTAAAGGACAGTTCACCCAAAAATGAGCATTTCCTCACCATTTCCTCACACTCAAGTGGTTTCTTTCTTCTGTTGAGCACAAAACAAGATATTGTGAAAAAACTTTGACGTTCATAGTACAGTAGAAACAAAAATCAGGGTTCGTATTAATGCTGAAAATCTTTGAAACAGCTTGAAATTTAATTTAGTGTCTTCAGGGTTTGAAAATTGCTTAGGTTTTGGATAAAGTGCTTGAAACTGTAATTGTTTGCTTTCATAATAATTGATCTTACTAAATATGTAATAATTAAATACATTTAAACACAATAAATATTTTTGCTTAAAATAGAACTCTGGAGCCTTTAAATGTGCCTGTAGTGTGATCTGTCTGTCTTTTTTATCTACATCCTTTGAATTTAAATATAAATTTAAGATCAAAGATACATGAAATACACATTTAAGATGAGCAAATTGCATATAAGAGAGTAAATCAAAATTGCCTTAGAATACTGCACTATACTATACAATACTATAACAAATAGCATGTGATAAAGAATATACATGAATGTAAATATGTAATTTGCCACACTTATAAAGTGCAGGACAATTTTAAAACTCCACCTGGATTTCTTGTAAAGTGCTTAAATTTGACTTTGGAAAAGGTGTAAGAACCCTGAAAGATACTATGATAGTCAATGGCTGTTTTTTTCCAGCATTTCTCAGTATATCTTCCTTTGTGTTCAACAGAAGAAAGAAAGATGAGTAAATGATGATCGAATTTTCAATTTAGGGTGATCTATCTCTTTAAGGCAGTATTAAAATATATAAAAATACTTATATAAAATATAAGAACTAAAAAAAATCTAATAAAAATAATATTCTAACCTTATGTATCTTCTTTCAAGGCTCTAATAGCGTAGAGGCCAAATCCGGAGGCATGTTTTTCAGCGGTAAGCCTGTAATACGCAAGGCAATGGAGCTGGCAGATGTTGCAATGAAGGACAGTCCAGAGCAGAGGTTGAAGATGCCTCTGTGTATGGATCCTTCGGATGAGGAAGAGGAGGATGAAGAGGATATGGAGGTGGGCAAACATTAGAGCACACTGAAAATTAAAATTGACAGAAAGAAATGTATGGCTTTAAGGGGAAAGTTCAACCAAAAATTAAATATCCTTCTAAACCTGAATGACACTCTTTCCTAAGGATTTTGAAGAATGTTTCCATTTAACATGTATTATAGACAGTAAAAACAACACAGAAAAGAGCCATAAAAGTAGTTTATATGACTAATGTGCTGTCTTTTGAAGTCACACAATAGCTATTGGAAAGAATAGGTTGAAATGAACAATATTGCCTGAAAAGATGTCAGTGTACATTTAGTCTTGATTGTTCAATAATACTTTATTATAGTAGAATTTCTTATTTTCTTAATTTAAATTAGGAATTAGGGCTGCACGATATATCGTTTCAGCATCGATATCGCAATGTGATCATTCGCAATCGCAGGATATGCAATGTTGAGTCTGTATTATAATTTATCATTTGCGTGTGCTTTTGATTTTACAAGCATTCAGGCATAAGAAACCGTATAGTTTTTTAACATTACGAAGATTATTTTACGTGTGATTATTCAATTACTGTACCTGAATACTGTATGACTACTCAGAAAACCATAACACACTGTTGATTTCGTTTGTATCTTTATAGTATTTATTTTTGCTTGTGTATTTTATGCAGATGCACTCCCACAACAGAATCATCCCAATCATTCTAAAATGATTTATTCTTTCCAAATAGAGATATTCAAGTCATCTGGTGAAATCGTATTCATATTGCAACATATAATCGCAGAAAAACAAAATATCGCAATATCTGATTTATTTTCAATATCCTGCAGCTTTATTAGGAATAAGAATCTTTTATGGGTGTTTGATCATTTTTATAGGTAATTAATAAGAATCAAATCTTTTAAAGGTATTTTATGACAAAATTGAGCAGTAGATAATTATTGACATTAGTTATTTGCTTAATTTAGACAACTTTGTGATTTTTCTCAATATTTGGATTTTTTTTAACCCTCAGATTTCAGATTTTCGAATAGTTGTATCTAAGCCAAATATATCTTAACACCCCACACATCAATAAGAAGCTTATTTATTCAGCTTCATTCATATTTGACACTTATGACTGGTTTTGTTGTCCAAGGTCACACTGAAGCATAAAACAATTATTTTTTTAATACTATTTAGTTTACTGCATTTTTTTGATTGTATCATTAGATGCAGCTTTGTTTATTGTTCTTGCTCAAATTCATCATTATTTATGTTTTCTGTTTCTTTTAATTGATCAAAAAACATCTTATTACAGATTGAAAAATCAATCATATCAGATGCAGAAATGTCTGAGGAAGAGGTTAAAGAAAAAGCAAAACCCAGTCGGCGTCCGCCTCGTGCTGCAGCCGAAAAAGGTCAGAAGTCAAAGCGCAGACGAATTGTTGTAGCATCTGACAGCGATGACTCCGGTGAAGAGTTCGATCCTAATAAAGCAGGAGGAAGCAGTGATGAGGAAGAGGAGGGAGTCAATAGTGGAGCGGAGGAAGAAGAGAGCGAGCCGGAGACTGAACCAGACAGCCCTGTGAAACCAATAAAGCGCAAACGTCCCACAGAAAAACCTGCTAAATCAAAAAGCAAACCAGATACTCCAAAGCGAGCGCCTGCAGCTCTGCCATCAGTGTCGGCTGATGCCAAATCTCGACTTTCTGCTTTCTCTGCACCTGATAACTTTGATAGTCAGAGTAGTGAAAATGGGACCGATGGCGGATCTACTGTATGGGACCACGAGAAACTGGAGTGGCTGCAGGACGGGAAGAGAAAAGATGCACAGCGTAAACGTCAGTCTGATGAAAACTACGATCCCACAACTCTATATGTGCCCGAAGACTTCCTTAACAGGACGACGCCTGGAATGCGCCGCTGGTGGCAACTTAAATCTGAGATGTTTGATACCGTTCTGTTTTACAAAGTTGGTAAGTTTTATGAACTCTACCACATGGATGCAGTCATTGGCGTCAATGAACTTAATCTTACCTTCATGAAAGGTACCTGGGCCCATTCTGGCTTCCCCGAAATCGGCTTCGGACGCTTCTCAGATGTACTTGTGCAAAAAGGCTACAAAGTGGCTCGTGTAGAACAGACCGAAACTCCGGATATGATGGAAGCACGATGCAAGAAAATGGCACGCCCCACTAAATTTGATAAAGTTGTCAAACGAGAGGTTTGCCGAATTATCACTCGAGGCACTCAAACATATAGCGTGCTTGATGGCGCCCCTTCTGAAACCCAAAGCAAGTATCTGTTAAGCATTAAAGAAAAGAATGAGGAGGATAGCACGGGTCATGGTCATGTCTACGGAGTTTGTTTCATTGACACATCAGTGGGACGTTTTCACATCGGTCAATTTCAAGATGACCGTCATTGCTCCCGTTTGCGTACTTTAGTGGCACACTATTCTCCTGCACAAGTTATTTTTGAGAAGGGAAACCCTTCAATTGAGACAATAAAAATCTTTAAGGCCATTGTATCATCATCTCTACAAGAAGGCCTCAATGCTGGTTCCCAATTTTGGGATGCCCAGAAAACCCTCAAGGTACTTGCAGAGGAAGACTACTTCAAAGAAGGCAAAGACACATCAGTTTTGCCTCCAGCTCTAAAAGCGATGACATCTGAGTGTGATGCTTTGAGTCTAACTCCTAAAACGGGTTACGAACTTGCTCTTTCTGCACTTGGTGGCTGCATGTTTTACCTGAAGAAGTGCCTGGTTGATCAAGAGCTTTTTTCAATGGGCAACTTCGAGGAATATGTTCCTGTCGATGTGGAGATGGAGCAAGCTGGAGGAGCGTCTTGTGTTTTTGCAAAGACTCATCAGCGAATGGTTTTGGATGGAGTAACCCTTGCTAACCTTGAAATCCTTCAGAATAGCTCGACTGGAGGTCCTGAGGGAACACTACTTGAACAATTGGACACGTGTTGCACTCCATTTGGCAAGAGGTTGTTGAAACAATGGATTTGCTCCCCGCTTTGTAATCCAACCTCCATTGGCGATCGCTTAGATGCTCTCGAGGACCTAATGGGCGCTCCATCTCAAACATCTGAAGTCACAGACCTGCTCAAGAAGCTTCCGGATCTGGAAAGGCTACTTAGTAAGATCCACAGCATGGGTACTCCTTTAAAAGGACAAGACCATCCGGACTCCAGAGCCATTCTGTATGAAGAGGTAGTTTACAGCAAACGAAAGATTGCAGATTTTCTCGCAGCACTTGAGGGATTTAAAGTTATGAAAGAAATCGTGTCGATCATGGAGCCTGTTGGCGAAGGCCTCAAATCCAAACTACTGCGCCAAGTGGTGCTCCACAAGACTGAAAACGAAGACGGGCTTTTCCCTGACCTTTCTCCAGAGCTCAAACGTTGGGATACTGCTTTCGACCACCAGAAAGCTCGCACCACAGGCGTCATCACACCAAAAGCTGGCTTCGATCCAGAATACGACCAGGCCTTAAATGGAATAAAAGACTGTGAGAGAGACCTGCAGGACTACTTGGATCGACAGAAAAAGCGATTGGGCTGTAAGAATCTATCCTACTGGGGAACGGGAAGAAACCGATACCAATTGGAAGTTCCAGAGAGTGTTTCTGAAAGGAGCCTACCGGAGGAGTATGAGGTCAGGTCCACTAAGAAGGGCTGGAAACGATACTCCACCAAGGATATCGAGCGAATGTTTTCAGAGCTACAGAGCTGGGAAGACAAGAGAGATGCAGCACTGAAGGACTGCATGAGGAGACTCTTCTACAACTTTGACAAGAATTACAAGGACTGGCAGACGGCTGTTGAGTGCATGGCGGTACTTGGTAAGAAAAATAGACAACATCTACTTTCAGCTATGTTGCTTGTTTGTACAAAATAGTTTTGAAGCATTTAAGTTCACCCTCAAATGACAAGTAGTGCATGATTTACCCTGAAAGCATTCTAGGTAAATGTGACTTAAATCCAGTCAAAATTATGTTGGTTTTTCCAGCTCTACAATGGCAATGGGCCCAATAATAATACAAGAATTCCAATTAAGGTTGTTCATTTGTAATTAAAAACAAAAAGTCAAGCTGGTGATGCTAAATGCACCTACAAATGCAAAAAATCCCAAAAAAGGAGAAGGTCTCACTGGAAGTTATACAAAACAATATAAATGTTTTTTAATATGGAAATGTTTCTTACAAATAAAATTAATTTGCTACAGAAGACCTTTTATATAATTTTCCGAAGCCATGTAAGGCAAGTTTTATTATGAATTGTTGCACTTATTGAACTTCTTTTGCACTGTTGATTAAAAAACATCTACTTCTTGGCATTGTAGAACTGGAAAAGCCAAAGATATTTTTAAAAATGCACCCAGGACTTGAGTGTGAGTAAATAATGGCATAACTTCCAATTTTTCTGCAAAAATGTTAGCCTTACGATTCATTTGCCAATGGGTAAATTACTAGGATTAACAAACGGCAGTAAACGGCAATAATAATATTTTAATTTCGGCAGTGTTTATAACAATACATTAAAATAATATTTAAAAAATGCCACTTTGCAACATTAATCAGCATAACATGTTTTTAAGGCTAAAAATGAATAGAAGTGAATGAGACTGGAACTCTCAAAACACTTTTGCAATGGCTGCGCTCATTCTTGCATGAAAAATAATAATATAATAAAGTGTCGTTTTGACAGATTGGCTTCAACAACTAACAAGTGGATTTGAGTTCTTAAACTGGCCGGATGTTTTTATAGTACATAACCTCTTATATGCCAAACGGATTTTGAACTCTCAGTTCATGACCCCTTTAACAAAGCACTCGATGATGTTTCTAGAAGTGTGTTAGCAATATCAATTAAAAATGCATGTTTCTGTCATGTCCATCACCTCTGCAGATGTGCTGCTGAGCATGTGCCGGTACAGTCAGAGCGCTGACGGGTCCATGGCCAGACCAGAGATGGCTCTTCCAGGGGACGGCTCTCATTCGGCCCCATTCCTGGATCTGAGAGGTTCTCGTCACCCTTGTGTCACCAAGACCTTCTTCGGGGATGACTTTATCCCCAATGACATCTTCATTGGCTGTCCTGCTGATGAAGAAGAGGCTCAAGATGATGCTAAAGCACTTGCACCATGTGTACTAGTCACCGGACCAAACATGGGAGGCAAATCCACTCTAATGAGACAGGTGAGAGCCACTATTTAAAGGTCTTGTTAAAGTTTTTTAGATGTTAGTATCAGTATGTTAGTTTAAGTATATCTATAAGCTAGTGTGCTACAAAAGAGTGACAAAATTCACATTTAGAAGATCTAAACGTCCAAAGTTTGCAGTTTGTCCGCCTAAATGGATCAGCACCTCCATATTTCAGTTTCTCATCAAATCTTCTGACCAATCAAATGCTCTCTAGTATCTTACATGTCCCGCCCCCTTCTCATTTGCTGCACTTGAACTCAACCACTCTCACTGGCAGAGCTGTGACGAAACAAAACGCTATTGGCTGTTTTTGTTTGTTTATTTTAAAGGGGAGGGGCTACTGTGTTCTGCCCTGTCTTAATTTTTCAGTTGAGATTACGCCAAACATCAAATAACAATGCACATTTCAAAGCACTTCATGGACCTTTAACTTTCTTTATGAGTTACTAGATCAATGCATCACATTTCATCAACAATACCACATCTTACACATTATTTCTTCTTCAAAACAAGAGACATTTTTATCCATTCAGTCAATATTTTATGAGTTCATCCATTTCCAGAAAATGGAATCCATTACTTAAGTCTGCATAAAATCCAGATTTTTTAATGTTTATTTTGCTAGCGCATATTTTAATTTTAAGGTGAGCAATTATTTGGTGCAATTTACACCACCAGAAAAAAAAAAGTTTGTTTTGGTAATCTTTAATCAAAATCTGACCATTTACTTCAGCTCTGGAACTGCAGTCCTTTTCTGATGATGTCAGTAAGGCTGATTGGCTGAAATATGCTTGGCCACACCCTCCAGCCATTAGTTTACTGCAAGTAAAATATGCGAGGAGCTCAAAAATGATACTCCGCCCCCTACTCAATATTCCGTTTCAGTTGGAAATACATCATCGTACTGTAATAAAAGTCTGCTGCAACTCAATCTAGTCTGATGCGATAGTCTTAGCAACCATAATGGTTTAGTCACAACACTGAACATGAAGAATTGTATAGGCAGACCTGGGTTCAACAGCTGTTCAGGCAGGAAGAAGGAAGTGGTTTGAGCTTTTATTTATGGCAATGCAGGTTTCTAGAACTTGTTTTTAACCTGTTTAGTTGTCCTAGAAATTCTCTTAGTGAATATAATAAATACGGGCGACGCGGTGGCGCAGTGGGTAGCACGTTCGCCTCACAGCAAGAAGGTCGCTGGTTCGAGCCTCGGCTGGGTCAGTTGGCATTTCTGTGTGGAGTTTGCATGTTCTCCCCGTGTTCGCGTGGGTTTCCTCCGGGTGCTCCGGTTTCCCCCACAAGTCCAAAGACATGTGGTATAGGTGAATTGGGTAGGCTAAAATTGTCCGTAGTGTATGTGTGTGAATGAGTGTGTGTGAATGTTTCCCAGTGATGGGTTGCAGCTGGAAGGGCATCCGCTGCGTAAAACATATCAGAATCGGTTTTATTGCCAAGTGTGCTTACACACACAAGGAATTTGTTTTGGCTACAGAAGCTGGATAAGCTGGATAAGTTGGCGGTTCATCCCGCTGTGGCGACCCCAGATTAATTAAGGGACTAAGCCGAAAAGAAAATGAATGAATATAATAAATACTAATAATAATAATAGTAGTATATTGACTTTCTGGTAATGACATTTTGGTAGTGGTGACGAGAGACCCCCTTACACAATTGTAAAGCGTTTAAGTGTACAAACATACACAATAAGTGCGCTATAAAAAATGCACATTATATTATATTACTTTGTTTTTATTATTAAAAATAATAATATTAATGGCATTTGAAAATAATTGGAAATTCATAAATTGTTGAATACTTACAAGCAGAAAATGAAAGTTAAAATAAATATATATTAATATAGATTTAAAATTAAAGTTTGACAGGGATGAACGTTATAATAAATGTTGATATTGCATTCAAATATTGAATGTAGCCATAAAATAATATTGAATGTTTTTTTTTTCTTTGGCATATTATATAAAACAAAATGATGTAAAAAAATAAGTTATGGAAGATTTGTTCAAAAAGGGATAACAAATATTGTGAATCTACTCATACTGAATTTATAATCAATTAATAAATAATCTAAATAAATATTGAAATATTATTATTAAATACTTAAATTATTAAAGTGTTTTGAATTTAACAATAGTTGTAAAGTGGTAGCAAATAATGTTGAATTACACATACTGAATTAAATTGAGATATTATTATTATTATTATTATTATGTAATTTCTCTCACCACAGCAGGACTAACCCTTTAAAATATTAATTCTTTTTTTTTTTTTTTTATGTTTACAACTTGTCAAGTAGAATTAAACGAGGTGTGTGTTTCAGTGTGGTCTGGTGGTGATTTTGGCTCAGTTGGGTTGTTATGTGCCGGCTGAGAGTTTGCGTCTCACTCCTGTGGATCGAGTCTTCACTCGCCTCGGCGCTTCTGATCGAATAATGTCAGGTAAATTAAGCTTTTTTTTTTTATCCATTTAGTATTCATGTGTGATTTGACTCTGATATCTGCTGTGTTTTGTAGGTGAAAGTACATTCTTTGTGGAGCTCAGTGAAACTGCTAGTATTTTACTGCATGCTACTAACCACTCGCTGGTCCTGCTGGATGAACTGGGTGAGTTAGCGGATCATCTCACTTTAAACTACACTAACGGGGGAGAAGTGTGGGATCAGAAAGATTCATAATGCGTTTAAAATAAGGCTGTTCTTATCATCGAGGCTACATTTATTTGATCAAAAAGACACAAACTGCTAAAATTGTGAAATGTTGTTACAATTCATAAATCCTTTTTTTTATTTTATTTTTTTTATTGATTGTAGTTTTATTTCTGAGATTAAAACTGAATTTACTCCAGTCTTCAGTGTTACATGACCATCATAATACATAATAAGCTGATTTAATGTTCTATTATGATCAATTGTTGTCATTAATAATGATTCTTATAATCATGACGATTTCTGCACTTATACAATGTAAGATTTTCTATTAATAAAAGAAAATACAGCGTTGATTTGAAATAATGTTTAGTGTATTTTACACTAAATTAACAAAAAAAAAACAACAGTAATTTTATATTGTAATAATGTTTCACAATCAGTTTTACTTTACATAAATGAAGCCTTGGTTAGCAGAAGGAGCTTCTTTTAAAAGCTGCCTGATCTGGTGGTGTATATTTCAGCATTAGATCGAATTGAAAGCATTGACAGCTGTTGTTGTGTGTGACCTGAAGGCAGAGGCACGGCCACGTATGACGGCACGGCCATTGCCAGCGCAGTGGTGAAGGAGCTTTCAGAGAAGATCTGCTGTCGAACGCTGTTTTCCACACACTACCACTCACTGGTGGAGGATCACGTCCAGGACCCTGCCGTCAGACTCGGACACATGGTCAGCCTTCATCTGCAAACACTACAGCATACATCATCTGTGGAAAAACATACCTCAGTTCAATAAACGTTCACCAGATGCCATATATTAGCATAAACGTTAGGGCTGGGCGATGTGACAAGCATCACAATACAATATCACAATACAATCGCATATCCTGATAACGATGTATAATCACGGTATAGTACCTTTTCTGTAAATTCAATCAAATAACAGTTTATTTATTTACACACACACACATTTATAAAAAAAAGTACTCAAAAACATTCATATGTGATTTAGAACAGTGGTCTAACCTTTTTTAGCCGAAGATCCCTAACCTCAGCCTTGCCTATTTATTGAAACGATGTCCATGTGTTTTGTTGTCAGGCCTGTATGGTGGAGAATGAGTGTGAAGACCCCAGTCAGGAGACCATCACTTTCCTCTACAAGTTCATCAGAGGAGCGTGTCCTAAAAGCTACGGCTTTAATGCGGCTCGCTTAGCAAACATCCCGGAGGACGTGATCCAGAGCGGACACAAGAAGGCCCGCGACTTCGAGAGGACCACCGTATCTCTCCGCATATTCAAGTAAGTCTCTTCATCGACATGTTTTACATTGTGACTTTTTCATCACATTAAAGGGATAGTTCACCTAAAAAATGTATTTACTCAATTTATAAGTTTCTTTCTTCTGTTGAACACAAAAGAAGATATTTTGAAGAATGTTGGAAACCGGTACCCATTGACATCCATAGTAGAGAGAAAAAATAAATCAGTGTAAGTCAATGGCTACTGGTTTTCTACATTTTTGGGCGGGATGTATAACAGAAATAAGAGATTCAAATAGCTTTGAAACCAGTAGAGGGCGAGTAAATCATGACAGAACTTTTCATTTTTGGATCAACTCTCCCTTTAAGCACATTTTCCCCAAAAGGGATATTCATCAGGGCATTTAAATGGCACAAAAAAATGTTAAAGATGCATTTTGTTTAGTTGCATATTTTGATGACAACTTAAATTTCCATTTGCTAATATTCAGTAATATTGTAATTGTCATTTAATGATGTGAAAGATGACAATTTTTTATTCTATATTCTATTGATATGTGATAGTAATTTTACACATGCAAGAATCCCCTCATCACTGTGAGCGCCCATCACAAATGTGATATTGATGGTAATATTCGACAAACAAGTTGACTTTTTAGACACTAATTTAGACGGTGTTAACTTTCACCAATTAAATAAATAGTAAACAAAGCTGGAGCAGAATATTTGCGTATCTGCAGTGTTTCCTTCCTGAATGAATCATTTGAGTCAAATGATTCAGTGAATCATAATTCATAATGACAGTTACATGCTTTGTTTGTAAATGAGGGTGCTTTCACACCTATAGATCGATTGTTTTGTTCTGAAACAGGGATTAAAATTGTTAGAATGTTGCATGTTTTTGGTGCGGTTCCCTTTCACACGGCAAAGTTTCTAAACGGACCAAAATAGTTAAAACAAGTCACATGCGAGTAAAACTCTCCTCACATTGGTCAGAGTTTCAGGGTTTCTTTTTCAGAGTCCCACGGATTCCGCTCAGCTGTCACGTCATTATTTTAGTTTATGATGATGAGCAATAAGACATTATATGCGAAAATGTGCACTTTAATTTTGACACCCTCAGACATCGTCACCAAATATAAATCAGAGGTAAGACTTTCTCATACATGGGCTCATTTCAGTTGTCAAGGGTTGTAAAAATCTATCTATTGAATCAATCTAAAATGGCTAGAATTCTGCATTATAGGCTTAAATTATGCAGTCAGATCATAAAGCAGATCAATGTTGATCTTTCTTTTGAGGTGTCAGCGCAGAAATGAATAAAACAATAGGCCTAATACAAAATATTATAAGACTAAAATATGGAAAAATTATCAGATGGTAATTTCTGTCAATTTTCCCAACGGATAAACCGTTCTCAGTAATATTTCTGCATGCTTTCACTTTCGTATTCGAATGCACTGTGATATAGCCTGGTTCGTTTTGCTTTCTCACTACAATCGATCCGCTCCAGAGTTCGTTTCAATCGAGCCGAGACCACCTCATTCAGGCAATCTCGGACCGATTGATTTGACGCGGATCCAAGCGCGATTATGGGTTTCATAAATGCCAAACGAACCACGCTAACTGGGCAAACGAGACAGGTTCTTAAACAAACGTCTAGGTGTGAAAGCACCCTGAATCAGCCATTTTGAATGAATCACTTGAATGATTCAATGAATAGCTCCTTAACACTGGGATTTGCACCACCTATTGACCGATTCAGTGTCTTATTTAATTCTATTATTATACCAGCCAACACTAGCACTAATACTCATCAACATTCAAGAAAATAGAGAGAAATCGTGTTGTCAGTATTGCATTTCCGTACCATTGTCGAAGTTCAACTCATCTATAAACTCTTCTCCAAGTCTTTAGATTAGTCTGATATTTTCTGTGCACAGATGTTTCTAAAAATAATAATTTAATAAAAAACAAAAATTAAGTCAAAAGTGTATTTGATACACTATATAAAGACACCACTGCTGTTTCCAACACTCCATTTAGCCTTACAGTCATTTTCAGCTGTGATAATAATGTGAGAAGTTTCTCAAATACCAAATTAGCACATTAAAAAGATGACAATTTAGAGTTTTAATAGTCAGATGGCTGTTTAGAAATGTGTCTTACTGTACTGGAGAATGCTGACTTTTCCATTCTGCACTAATTGACTCCAAATGTTTTTGATTTATCAACAGAAAACTGTGTTCTTTTGCTGAAAGCCCCAGAGCTGAGCATGAGCAGCTCACAACACTGATTCAGACCATCCGCAACCTGTGAACACACACAAACACTCCGCTTTCTGTTCAATCCATCAGTTCTGTATTCCCCCCCCCCCAATCGAAAATAAAGCTTCTCACTACTGAAATGATCTAATAAAGTTTATTTTTTAAAAATGTAACACGTTCCTCTCTGACTAGGAAATTAAACTTTTTGATTAATTACTAACAGCTACATAATGGTTATTGAGTACTTCACAATATATTAAGTCTAGATGTCATGGAACATGCATACAATTCAGGCTGTATGAGAACCCACGGTCACCAAATACAGTTGGATGGAGGGAAGGGAGGGGAGCACAAAAAACAAAACAAAAAAAGCTGTACAGATTATTTATCAGAGCTTCAAATGAGCCAGAAGCCTCTTTAAAATCTCTCCAGCAACGTCTCCTTCACTCGGAGCGAAGAGAAATGCAAAAATACGACGCTTTCATTAGATTCGATTTGAGAATTCGATTCTGAATCATTTGAATCGCTTCTAAACGAATCGTCAGCCTCATGAAAACACGCTCAAACTCTTTCCTCAAACATTGCTGGAGAATACTTAGTGTTTTACCTCTCTTCTTTTTTTTGTTTCCTCAAATCTCTTTCACAGAAAGAACATACATCCTGCGACATGAGAACAAATACAGCGATCTAAGGTATAAACAACCCCAAAAAAAACTAAATTAATATACTTAATAAAATAAAAAGACATTCAAGTACATTTAAGAATTGTTGCTCAAATACAAAACTACATGAGAAAGCGTTAAAACCAAATCTCCGTAACTCAAGTCTTTAAAAAAAATAAAATAATAATAAAGGAAATGAAAGCGAAACTGAAGTGCTGGGTGATTTGTTTGTTTAGTCCGTACATGTAGAAGCGCGGGAAGCGTTTACGAGTCTCTTTCTCTCCTCTATGGCTCAGACTGGGGAAGCACACGCTCTGGTTTTTTTTTTTTAATTATTATTATTATTTTTCCATTCGTCATCCCACAAATCCTGAGTCGCCACCTTTGGCTGCGTGACCCGAATCCACAGCTGAATGTTTCTGCGTGTTAAATAGAATTGAATAGTTTCTAGCGTGTCTTCAGTTGTGCTGCAGTGTGTTGGACTCTATAGGAGGAGCGGAGTCGTACAGCGTGTCCGTGTCGTGAGTCGGCTCTCCTGCTAACGTGCACGGGTTCGATAACGTCCCTGCGCCACAGTCACAGAAAAACCTGCACAAACACACAACAAACTACTTTTAAATAATGCACTCAACATTTTTTTCCCCCCCAAATATTTCCCAAATGATGTTTAACAGAGCAATTTTTCACAGTATTTCCTATAATATTTTTTCTTCTGGAGAAAGTCTTTGTTTTATTTCGGCTAGAATAAAAGCAGTTCTTAATTTTAAACCATTTTAAGGTCAATATTATTAGCCCCCTTAAGCAATATTTGTTTTGGATTGTCTCCAGAACAAACCATTGTTATACAATCACTTGCCTAATTACCACAACTTGCCTAATTAACCTAGTTAAGCCTTTAAATGTCACTTTAGGCTGAATACTAGTATCTTGAAAAATATCTAGTCAAATATTATGTACTGTCATCATGGCAAAGAGAAAAAAAATCAGTTATTAGAAATAAGTTATTAAAACTATTATGTTTAGAAATGTGTTGATAATATTCCCTCCATTAAACAGAAATCCGGTGAAAGAAAATATACAGGGGGCTGACTTCAACTGTAATTCAATAAAAAGGTCATTTAGCTGCTTAATCCTGGCATCATAACTGTTGATCTTTTATCCACAGGTTACCATTAAAACTAAACAATTACTTCATGAACACTATTTAATGCATGAAGCTGGTCAAAAAATAAAGTAAAAAAATAATTAGATTGGAAGTAAATTGCATTTTTAATAGTTAAGTTTACAAGAGTTAATGGTTTGTTAATTGCAATAAGCATGACCACAAAAATATATGTACAGTTGAAGACAGAATTCTTAGCCCCCCTGTGTTTTTTATTCCCCAATTTTTGTTTAACGGAAAGGCAATTTCTAAACATTATTATTATTATTAAACCTTTATTTGACCAGGAAAGACACATTGAGATTAAAAATCTTTTACAAGAGCGTCCTGGCCAAGATTAGGCAGTACACGTCACATGAGTCTAACAGACAAAAAACAATTGACAGTTCGCATGAACCACACATTGACACAAAAGTAATTCTGTAGATATGATGGGAGTACACCCAATATAGATTTGTAAACAAAGATATGCCAATGCTTGACCCTACGAATGGACAAAGCAGACCAACATACCCTAGTATACAACACACAATGATAAGTGATTTAAAATTTGTTATTTAAACAATAGTTTTAATAACTCATTTCTAATAACTGATTTCTTTTCTCTTTGCCATGATGACAGCACATGTTTTACTAGATATTTTTCAAGATACTAGTATTCAGCTTAAAGTGACATTTAAAGGCTTAACTAGGTTAATTAGGGAAGTCATTGTGTAATGATGGTTTGTTCTGTAGACCAGTGGTCCCCGGGCCTCGGACTGGTACCAGTCTGTTGATCAATTGTTACCGGGCCGCACAAGAAATCATTAGCCGCGTTTCCACTGTCGCGCCTAAAGCGAGCGAGCCAGGGCCAGTCGCGTTTCCATAGTCACTTCCGGGGCCTGATCGGGCCAAAGCAGGGCTTTCTCAGGACCAGATACCTTGGGCCAAAGCGAGCCAGCTGGGGCTTTGGGGCGGAGTTTGCAAGATGGTGTGCCTCTGTCATTACACTAGTTTTCCCATTACGCACAAGTACATGTGCCAAAAAATAAATAAATAAGGGAAAGAAAAAACATAGCTACTGTTCAGTTTAAGATATTCCATAAAACACCTTATAGACTAGGGGTCTTTTGCTTAAGATCACCCTTATGTTTCCCTTTTAAATTTAAGGCTGTTGCTTAAAATAATAATTAAAGTAGTTCTAATTTAATAAGTGATATTTCTTTGCTGTGTCCTCCTTGGTGTTTCAATAACGCATAATAATCTTTACACCATATTAAAGACACAGCAGCCAGTAACTTTCAGTTGTCGAGAGTTTTTGTCAAGTTTATATGGTGTGTTTGTGCATAAAACATGCGCGTTTAGATGCATGTGTATGTGTGTGAGAGACAGGCGAGCGGCTTCTTTCTTTCTTTATTTTGGAGATAATACAAAATATGAATACAACAAAGACAAAACTTTACAAATTACGTGTCTACTTTTGTAGTGTCATAGATCTAGATAAAACAAGCTATAGGCTACTGAAATCATATGAAGAATTACAAATATCGAATATAATAAAAACTAATTAAATAAATAAACTAATATAAAACAAACAAAAGCTATAACAATTTAGGTGTATACAATACAAATAAATTAAACCGTTTTAAGCCATTTTAAACTTTCATTTTACAAATCTGAAAAAAAGATTTTAGATATTTTCTGAAAACAATAAACAACGGAGGAGTTTTGAAATATTATTTATAAAGTATTTGGATACGATGATATTAATCAAATCGCACAAACAGAGCATTTTTGGGTGAGCGAAGCCATCAGAAACTACCTTTCAATTCCTTTCTGTCATCCAGTCCTGCATTGCTTTGGGGAAAAACTGCACGTAAAAAATGTGTTCCTCAAGTGTTTATGTTTTATATGACGTAAAATTTTAAATGTAGAGCTTTATTAGAAGGATATTTAATATTTTAAATCGTAAATACGCTTTGGGGAGAATCACTGGAGATAGGTCGTTGCTTAAAACTGATGCGGATTTTGGAAAGCTGCTGTACGCGAGTGCAACGATATAGGCTCCTGAAACACTAAACGGTTTCCTTTACTTAAGATAACCGAATAATATGCAACATCCTTAAATTATTCTCTTAAAAGAAGAGGGAAATACCTATTAAGTGTCATATAGCCTAGGGAAAAAAAATATTTTAGGTCTCTCCAGAGCATTTAGGCTGAATGTTTGACGGTGTCTACCGAAACAAGTATGTTATAAAAAATGTTTTATACGGCGTTATTAACGGATAAATTCTGTGGTTTTATATTATGGATGGTGCGCTGGGTCATCCCTCCATTAATGGCGAGACCACTCGATGTATGATGCCAACTGTCGGTCGGCGAGTAAACGAATATAATGAATGAAAATACACAGGCCTATGCGTATAGACATATAATGCAATGCTGTACAGTAACGTGCAATTTGCTTGTTTCGGTTGTCTCCATTTTAATCATTTCGTGATGATGCGATGGTGTGCTTTGTCTGCCTGATTCCCGCTGAACTGGGCGGGTTGTGTGACGTTTGATTTGTGGGGGTGGGGTGTGCCACACAGCAAGTTATTGGCCGGACAGTGGAAACGCGACATGATTTCGGCCTCACTGCTCAACCCCCTGGACGATTGGCCCAGCCCGGCCTGAAAAAACCCTGGCTCGCACTGGCCCAATAGTGGAAATGCGGCTATTAATTATTTCTGTTTTATTTATTATCTGTTTAGAACAATCTTTTATTTTGAAAAATTATCGTATTCTCTCCTACTTCTCGGTCACTCGAGGACCAAAATTTAACCCACAAGCAGCAAAATGAGTAGGAAACAGACGTCTTTGGAAAGTTTCTTTGCGTTGGGGAAAATGCCCAGAGAAGGACCCGCGAACTGCCAAGGAATGGATCCGCAACCCATTTGTCAACAAATCAGGTGAATCCACTATGTCTGTGAAAGAAGATCAACTGATGGAGATCGCAAATGACGGCAGCCCTTCACATACTGCATCTTTTCCGCACGCAAGTTCGTTTCCAGGCGCAGCCAGTTGAAAACATCTTCAGAATGCAACTTGACAAGAACTTACCGATCAGCTTCAGCTTGTATGGAATATACACATTTCGGTAGACTAATTATCTCAGACAATCACCCAAACACTGCAGTGCTTTGTAATTTTCTCTATAGATAAAACTTGTATCAGAGTCGCAGCAATGTTTTGTCAGCTTGTCATCCTCTGAGAAAACTTGATCATACCTCCCCAGGCCGCAGGAAAAATTGTCAAGCGTTGACCGGTCTATAGTGTTAAAAAGGTTGGGGAACACTGCTGCAGACAATCAAAACAAACATTGCTTAAGAGGGCTAATAATACTGACCTTAAAATGGTTTTGATAAAATTAAAAACCGGTTTTATTCTAGCCGAAATAAAACAAATGAGACTTTCTCCAGAACAAAAAAATATTATAGGAAATACTGTGAAAAATTCCTTGCTTTGTTAAACATCATTTGGGAAATATTTTTAAAAAAAGAAAGAAAAAAATTCACAGGAGGGTGAATAATCCGACTGTATATCATCACAATGTAATTTTCAAATGTGATTTTTAAAAGTTTTATCACCATGGGAAGAAATTGTGCTTAAATATAAAAATAATAACATTTCTTTCATGCAATGCATAATCATGCTAATATCCATAGTGTCCGACTGACCTATCATGTCTAATAAACTCTACGTCGTGGCCTTGATGGCACTTCTTGATGCAGTTCACACAGATGGCGTTGCGGTCTGTGGTGTTGCATGTGTGACACCTGCACAGAAGAAGAAGAAAAGTGCTGAGCATCCACACTGATGATGTCACACCAGATCACAGATGCATGCTGGGAAAAGGAGCGTTACCTGTAAAAATCGTGCATTGGATAGCTGGTGTAACTGGAAATCTTGTACAGGCACTGACCTCTGCTGACCGCTTTCTCAATGGCGTCCTGATTGTTCATGATTTTGTTGTCTGGAAAGAAGATTTAAAGGGGATGAGTTGGATTTGAGTTGAGAGCAAACAGAAGGCGAGTGAAGATGTTTGCAGTTCACCTTTCATTGTGACGTTGACGCCGGACGCGAGAAACAGGCCACCGAAGCGGTTGTTGAAGATCTGATTGCCTTCTAACGTTGCTGTTGCGTGATTCGTGATCTCAATACCTGCAGCAAATCAAATTCAAATTTTGTGTCACATACACAGTCATACACGCAATGATATACAGCGATATACTCGTGACCTTAAAAATAATAACAAAAATAAGAATAGCAATAAGAATCTAAATTATGGAGAAATAGAAGTTATGCAATAGAAAATAAAAACATATATAAAAAATATTTCTTTAAGACTTTCGATATAGTATAAAATGTATATATAAAAGAGCTATCTGTACAAACAGAAACAGAAGTATTTCTAACAAAGTGCATAAGAGGAAGGAGTGTGTCCTATAGGTGGTTTGTCAACCCCACTCACCTCTATGGAGTACACTAGAACTACACAATATAGACCATTTTGAGGGATGTAAACAAAAACAATGGTCCCAACGCATTTCCCGTTTTATATTTTCAATTTCTACAGCTTCAAAGAATCCAAAAAGAGTCGGATATTGATAAATAATGTTATGACAGCTGTTTTAACATTAAGTTATGATTGAATTGTCTCTTGTTACAGTTATGAAATAGTTTGGCATGGGCCAATGACATGACCACATTGAAATTGGTCTATATGCTCAGGGTGTGTGCAAATGTGCAGAAATGTCCCAAGAGTGTCCAGTGGGTGTGCAAAATGCATAAATGTGCAGATGCGCAATGTTCATATGTGTCCGTAAAATGTGCAGCGTATACTAGTTGAGAATTATTGCCATATATTTAATGTGGATCTCAAATTTTTGTTTTCAAAGATGTTGTAATTTTTTTTTGAGAAATGTATACATTTTAATACAAATGTATGCATTAAAAATATGCTTCACTTGTATAAAAAGAAAAACTTAATGTCTTAATATTAAGAACTCAATCATTCATTTTCTTTTCGGCTTAGTCCCTTTATTAATCAGGGGTTGCCACAGCGGAATGAACCGCCAACTTATCCAGCATATGTTTTACGCAGCGGATGCCCTTCCGGCTGCAATCCAGTACTGGGAAACACCCATACACGCTCATTCACACACACTCATACACTACGGACAATTTAGTTTATTCAATTCACCTATAGCGCATGTGTTTGGACTGTGGGGGAAACCGGAGCACCCGGAAGAAACCCATGCCAACACGGGGAGAACATGCAAACTCCACAAAGAAATACCAACTGACCCAGCCGAGGCTCGAACCAGCGACCTTCTTGCTGTGAGGCGACAGTGCTAACCACTGAGCCACCTAATGTTAATAACTTTTTCCCCATAATGCAATTTTGACAAGATTTTTTTATGTATCATACATGATTTTTTTTTATGAATTCAAAACTTCTCTTAAATGGAAATGTATGTATATTATGTATACAAAAACTTTTATATAAGGAAAATCACTTTTTAACGTCAAACATTTGAAAACTAAATGTATAATAAATCAAAACAATCTTCAACGGAAAACGTACATTCGTTAATGAGAAAAGCATTGAATAACAATCAAAATAGATACATTAAAAAAGCTAAACTTTATGTATGTTATGTTCCAAAGTAATATAACAGCAAGTTAATGATAACAGAATTACAGTTTTGGGTGAATAATCCCTTTTTTTGTTAGTTTACTATTATTATTATAAATCTAAATACAATAATAATAAATATTAATAACATGAAAATGTAAAAACTTTACATACAGTTTTGAAAACACCCATTTAAATGTGTTTAACCCTTGTGTATTATTCAATTGTTTGCCCCATTGACTACCATTATAACCGCATTTGTCAATGGGGCACAAACAGCCACCAACATAATGGAAGGGTAGTCAATTTGCCCAGAGTGTATTGTTGAGTTTTTGAAACTTTTCAAAGCATTTTCCCAAAATATGTGTCAAAACAAGATTTGTCACCAAAAGTCATTTCATTTGCTGAAACAGAGAAAGTTGTGGCCAAATTAAGACTGAGGTGATTTTAAGAGTAGATGAAAACATCCCAACAGCACACAAGGGTTAAAATCATCCTAAAACAAACAAAACATACCAGCAGCAAAACCGTCGAATATCCTGTTCTTGCGCAGCACCGGATGACTGTTAGTGCTGATGAGAACTCCAGCCTGAGCATTTCTGAAGATGTCGTTCTCCTCCAACAGCCCTAAAAACACAGAGGAAACACATCAGAAAGCTGAAGAGAGCAGACGGAGCTCATCATCTGAAGGAGATCATCTCACTTTTAAGGAAAAATCAGTTCACTCTGCAGCCATATTTGCAATGCCCTAGGCCAGCTCATGCACCACTAAACACCTATCTATCTAAATGAATGGGGGATCATAAAAACAGGGTTCCCACTCTTTCATGGACACCAGATTCAAGGACTTTTTAAAGCAAGATTAATAGTTTGTAAACGGTAGTATCGTCATTAACAGTTCTCTCTACATTAACGGTTAATCTTGCATGTGGAAAAGTCCCTATAATGTTCACACATTTGTGCCGGCAAATAAACAGTAGACCACTTTATTTAGTCTTTGTGTTACCTCGGCCTCCGTTGAAGATACAGATGCCTCCGTCTCTGCCATCGTGGATCTTGTTTCTGCGCAGTGTGGGGTTGCTGTCTGTCTTTATCCAGACTCCGGCCATGGCATTGTCGAAGATCTCATTGTCTTCAATAAAGCCTAAACCTGAGGACAGATTCACACCACGCTTCTTTATCTGAATATCAGACTTATTATCAAAACATCAAAAGACAACGATGGAAAAATACCTGAATTGTAAACAAGAATTCCTCCATTTTGTCCACCCCAGATCTTATTCCTCCTAATTTTGGGATTGCTGCCTGTTCTACAAAACGAAATGCAATTTTTCAAAACATTTTTCTAACTACTCTTTATTAGAATAACTCAATTATTTAAAATAACACAATTATTTATTATTTACTTTTACAGCATGTACAGAGCTCAACATAAATGAGTACACCCCATTTTGAAAATGATTATTTTTATCCATTTCTCAGTAAATACAGGTCATATATGTGGGTGCATTTAAACAAAACAGATTTATTAAATGGATAGATTTATTAAAATAATAATTCAGTCACCGAACATCTACAAAATTGTATAATTTTTTGGTTTATCTTCAATTTTGCTCCTTTTAAATGTTTTATTTAATATTTGTCCCTAACATATAAATTTGGGTGTAGTAATTTTGGAGAGTTTTCATAAGTTATTTTGTTTGATAAGCTCCAGATTTGGCTTCAGTACTGACTAATCTAATGTATATGCACAAATATAATATTGTAAAGCATCCTATAGAAAATAATAATCTAAACGAGAGTTTTGTAAGGGGTGTACTGTACTCATATGTTGAGCACTGTATAGAGCAGTTAACCTTTGAAGTGAATCAAAACCTTTCACCAAAGCTGTCCTAAAACTATTGAACAACACCCATTATTACAATTTGGATTTGCTTTGCTTTTTTTAATTCTATATCAAATGTTGACTACAGTGTGTGTGCGTGTGTATTTTAGTTGATTATCTTAGTTGTTTAGTAGTTTGTTTAATTGTATGGCGGACGAAACCTGCAAAAACAAATAAATAAATACACAAATAAATAAATGAGTAAGTAAATACACAAATTCCTGCATAAATAAAACAAATATATATATATATATATATATATATATATATATATATATATAAAAATCCACAAATTCCTGCATAAATATATAAATAATTAATACTGCGGGCAGAAAAAGAATTAAATAAATCACACGAATGATGATTGACAGACACCCTCATCAGCATGTTGAGCTGAGGAAAAGTAAATACGGAACTTTGTTCAAGAATTCAATGTTTGAGGGGGGAATTTTCTTATTCCCCCAACATCCGTGTAATTTATTTAATTATTTATCCGCCCGCACTATTAATTATTTATATATTTATTTATGCAGGAATTTGTGGATTTTTATATACATTTATTTATTTTATTTGCATATTTATAGTTTTAATTATGCAGGAATTTATGGATTTATTTATTCATTTATTTGCTTATTTATTCATGTATTGTTTTGCAGGTTTCGTCCTCCATATAATTGATCATATTCATTCATAATGGTTAATATACAAAATCTTAACTTGAAAAAATTATATGAATGAAAATTACCATCCAGCCTTGCATAATAATGCTTTTAATGTTTAGTAAACCTGAAAAAAAAAAAAAAAAAATCTGATGATAATGACGGCACTGACCTGATCTGAACTCCAGAGTACATGTGGTTATAGATGTCGTTGTCTTCCAGCACACCATGACCGTTATCATAGAAATAAACACCAACCTATGGACAAAAGCAAAGGTAATCACTGCGAGAGGAATTGCATGTGCAACACCTTAAAAAATGCAAAATGTGAAGTCCTTCAGGTTTCTTTTAAAGCTTTGAGGGAAAAAAATGTATATATTTTGTGCAAGACGAAAGTAATAAAACAGCCTTAAGGGTGTGCAAACTTTTTCACATGACTGTTTGCGCATTTGACACCACAAATGCGCCAATTCATAATGTAATAAAACAACAAATTGTGGAGTGTAAAGAGTTGTGTGTTGAGGCGAGGTGAGCTGAAGCACCTGTTTCCCGCTGTGTATTCTGTTTCTGCGCAGTACCGGTGTGCTGCCTGTGGTCACCCAAACACCAGCCAGTGTGTTACTGTACACCTCGTTCTCCTCGATCACACCCTGACCCTTCTCATGCTGAAACACACAACATACACAAAAATAAGATCTCACACACACACACACACACAAATGAGTCTGTACTCATGAACAACCTGCTGCGGTTCATGATGAAAAGCTTGTGACTGATTTAACCAAGACATCAAGCTAACGACCATATATTGAAACTTAATTTACCTTGAATACAATATATATATATATATATATATATATATATATATATATATATACATCATTAAGAGTTACTTTTGAACTAAATAATAATAATAATTCCTTACATTTATACATCACTTTTCTGGACACTCAAAGCGCTTTTACACACATTTTTGGGGGGAATCTCCTCATCCAGCACCAGTGTGCAGCATCCACCTGGATGACGCAACGGCAGCCATATTATGCCAGACCACACACCACACACCAACTGATTGGTGGAGAGGAGACATGAAGCCAATTATGATATGGGGATGGTTAGGAGGATGATGGACAGAGGCCAGTGCGCAAATTTGGCCAGAATGCTGGGGTTAAACCCCTACACTTTCAAGGACATCCTGGAATATTTAACCACCACAGAGAGTCAAACGGTGCTCACTAAGCAGTAAAGAGTCTCCATCAATATACGGGGGTGTTAGGACTTACACAGACCACAGGTTGAGCGCCCCCTGCTGGCCTCACTAACACCACTTCCGGCAGCAACCTAGTTTTCCCATGTGGTCTCCTATCCAGGTATTGAGCTGCTTAGCTTCAATGGGTGACCATGTGAGAGTTGCAGAGAGCTAGCTGCCAGCTATAAGTTCAAAAGTCTTGTAATAACCCCAATAAGACTTCAGGGTGTTTCCAATGTGTATTTCAATGAATGCCCTATAAAGGGTTAAAGCAGATGTAACATTAAAGATGCACGATTAAGTGAATTTTACCAAATTATGTTCATATTTGAAAGCCCCAAAAGTGATTGAACAACTGAAAGTTTTGAAAAGTATACACTTTGTGCATTGTTCCAGTTGAATTGAGTGCATTGCAGTGTTCAATGATTATTTTAAAGGAAAACTAAAAATGGTTAAAAATAAATAAATAAATATAAAAAACAAGAATATTTTAATTCAAAAAAATAAATCACTAACCGGAAAACTACCGACCCTCCTGGTTTCAAAGAGTGAATGGGTGAATTGTTTCAAGTCATTCAGCTCGAGAGGATACGCTCCTTGGAACCAAAATCTCAACACCAATTTCAACCTTATCTGGATTTCCTCAAAGCTGATTAGTGCTATGCCAACGATTTATTGGAACGATTAAACATACTCTGATCATTGCATTTGAACATTATGTTGAATTTATTTTTATTTTCTGATTTATTGTTGGGGCTGCTATGTTTATACCAGTTGATTTCCTTTGTACTGTTTTGGTATTTAAAAAATAAAAAATAAATAAAAATCACTGAATTATGCTGAAAATTCAGCTTTGCAGCACAGGAATAAATTGCATTTTACAATGTATTAAAAAAAGAACTGAAACTACAATAATATTTCACAACATTACCATTTTAAATGTATTGCTGATCATATAAATGCTGCCTTGGTAGGCCTGTCACAATAATCAATATATCGACTTATGTAATACTTGGAGACGACCTCAATCATTTTTTGCCACTGTAACATACATTTACAAATTCACAAATAACGATAAAGATTTATAATTGGACATTTACCTAATAGGACATTAATCTTTTTAACATCAAATTATAGAATCTAAATAGCCTTAAGAATGATACGTATTTTAAAGTGGTTATGGCTATTATTGCATTATTATATAATCATTATAGAATCAGTGGCATAAAATGATCTTAAAATGAGAGTAATATCGCTTATCGGAACACTTTCTGAGACAATATATGCAGTGGTGCCCCCAGAAAATTTTCTTAGGGGTGGCAAGAAGAGGACTCACCAAATCTTGGGGTGGCACACAAAAAAAAAATAATGAATTCAGTGTAATGTTATATTTTTGTTTCTGGTAAATGAAATAATGTGGTTTTAATTCATTTAATTAATTACTCTTGAAATATTGCAATTTATTCCTAAAATATCTATAAATAATAAATAAATAAATAAATTTAGTTTAAAAACTTTTACTTTTCAGTTATTTTTCACATACTTTTATTGTACAGCATACAGTATATGCCAGTGGTGTTGCGAGGGGGGAGCTTTGGGGGCTTAAGCCCCTGATGTATTGTCAAGAGCCCCTGATCTTTTGGAATATTCATTCATTCATTTTCTTTTCGGCTTAGTCCCTTTATTAATCTCGGGTCGCCACAGAGGTATGAACCGCCAATTTATCCAGCACATGTTTTACGCAGCAGATGCCCTTCCAGCCGCAACCCAACACTGGGAAACACCCATACACACACTACGGACAATTTAGCTTACCCAATTCACCTATAGCGCATGTCTTTTGACTGTGGGGGAAACCGGAGCACCCGGAGGAAACCCATGCCAACACGGGGAGAACATGCAAACTCCACACAGAAATGCCAACTGACCCAGCCGAGGCTCAAGCCAGCGACCTTCTTGCTGTGAGGCAACAGAGCTACCCATTGCGCCACTGCGCTGCCCCGCACAATAATTTAGTGGCTGCTATTTATTTATTTATTTATTTATTGAAATATTGTGAACTTACGTAAGTGCATTTAAATTAATAATATCCACAGCAAAATCATATTGGGGTGGCCAGAGTTTACACAGGGGTGGCCGTGGCCACCCCTTGGGGGCGCCCCTGAATATATGACACAACAAAAATTTCTTATCATGACAGGCATATGCCTTGGCGAACAAGAGACTACTTTATTGTTGGGGCTGCTATGTTTATACCAGTTGATTTCCCTTGTACTGTTTATGTATTTTAAAAAAGAAAAACGCTTAAATAAAATATGAAAAATAATAATAAATCACTGAATTATGCTGAAAATTCAGCTTTGCAGCACAGGAATAAATTACATTTTACAATGTATTAAAAAAAGAACTGAAATTACAATAATATTTCACAACATTACCATTTTAAATGTATTGCTGATCATTCTTTTTTTTTTAAATCCACACTTACCAGCAGCCTAAAATTAATCATTAAAAAATGTTATGTTCACTTGCATGTGATGTGACCCTTAACTAACATCAGAGAACAACAAAAAAAATGAAATATTAGCTTAAAATCTCTCAGTCAACATTTTACTTAATTTTTGGGCTAACAGAATAAATGTTAATGAATGTTGGATGTTTCTGTCTCACCACATATATCCCTCCATGCTGTCCGTCGTGGATCTTGTTGTGCCGGACGATCGGGCAGCTGTTGGTCCGGATCTGGATTCCAGCTAATGCATTGCCATAGATGTCGTTCCCTTCAATGAGCCCTCGGCCATCGCCGAATATGTAAACACCACCCTGGTTGCCATTAAATATGGCGTTACCCCTGTTAATGATCAGAGACAGGTGTTAGTCTGCACAAACAGTGGAGCACATCATAAACAGGGTGGATTTAAAGAAACTAGCCATTAAACATTTGTATTATTATTTTTGAAATATAAAAAAAAAAATTAATACATTTTAGTGATGTTTAAACTAAGATTTTTTTTTTTAAACATTATTTTTAATAACTAATTTCTTTGCCATGATGACAGTATATAATTAGTTATTTTGCAAGATACTAGGCAAGTTAGGTAAATAAGACAAGTTTTATTTACAGAGGATGTCTGTTCTGTAGCTAATCTAATGTTTTTTTTATTTAGTATTATATTATAATTATTATATGTTATATATTATATAATAATTTATATATAATATTTTAATGTATTATTAATATTTAATAATATTGACATTAGCAATACTTGACCTTAATAATATAGGACCTTATTGACCAAATGTTTTATATTTTCTTTATTCCAGCCAAACTAAAAGAAACAAGACATTTTCCAGAAGAAATATCATATCATATATTTTCTTTTAATTCCATGTCAGGAACAATGGCTATTTTCATGGCAAAAACATTTCATTAATAAATATTTATTCAGAAGAAAAATATAATAAGCAATTCTGTGAGAATATCCGACTCAGACTCAACTTTATTATCCCGTTTAGGGAAACTAAAATTGCAGCAAGGTGCCATAACACAGGTGAAGTTCCATGTACACATTACCAAATCATTACCACAAAACATAAATTTTTAGATGCATCTCCCTCCCCACTTGACTCATTTAATGACCTAATGGCCACCATTATAAAAGAATTTCTAATTCTGTTTGTCCTGCATATAGGAACTCTAAAACAACGTCCTGATGGCAGCAGCTGAAACACAGAATACAATGGGTGATCTGGGGTGCATAAGATTCCCTGACCTCTCTTTAAAACATTTATGGTAAATAACCATTTGACCAGTTTGGTTAAAACCTGCCACCTTCACAATGCTACTCAACCTGTTCTTTTTTGACAGACTCAGATTACCATATCAAGCTACAATGTAGAAAGATAAAACAGATTCAATAAATTGTTTATAAAACAGAGGTACAAACTCTAAAAGTTTCCTCAGAAAAAGTTGAGTCTTTGTTGAACTTTTTTTATACACAGCCTGGATGTTAGGTTGGAATGACAACATGTTGTCGATAACAACTTGTAGATATTTATGTGTGTCAATAATTTCAATGTCCACCTCTTGTTCTATTCATTCTCTTTTTCTGTCTTTCCCAAATTTATTTATTCATTTTATTATTATTATTATTTATTTAGTTTTTTCTCCTTTTCTCTCTCTACACCTGTTCCTTGTGATATCTTCAAATGTACAGAGATAGAGGTGCGTGTGAAATGGGGCCTTGTTTCACTAGTTCTTCCCCCAGCTGGTGCAACAACAGATTAAATAATATCAATTATTTGAATAGAAAATTAAAGGATACACGAAGAAAAAAAAAAGAAAAAAAACACACAACTCCTATTTACATATACTACATTCACAGGGTAAGTGTGATGTGGGCATGGCAGCCTGGGCATTGCACTGGACTGATCCATGCTGCACGTCATACTTTCTTTAATGCATCACAAAGCAACTGACACACACTATACACTTCAAGGCTGATCTTATAACTTCCACCTGCTCAAATTATTACTAATGCTATTATATATTTATATTATATTATTATTACTATTATTATTACTATTATTATCAGCATGAGTATATTATAGTTATCACATTTATCTGTCCCCCTTTTGATCTTTCATCCTTTTTATTATTATTATTATAATTATTATTGTAATATATACATATATTTTTCTTTGTTATTCTTCTTATTAATATTATTGTTTACTTTGTGTTCTTATTATTTGTATATTATCATTATTATAGTAATGTTTTTATTATTATTATTATTATTATTATTTTGTCTGCTGCACTTTATATTCTACTTTTTTCTTCCTTTCCTTTTCTTCTTCTACTTCTTTTTCTACTTTTTCCTCCCTTTCCTTTTCTTCCTCTTCTATTTCTTCTCTTCCCTCTTCTACAAATTCCAAGTATGGGACACCATACTTGGCCACACTACACTTCACTTCACTTCACTTCACTTCACTTCACTTCACTTCACTTATTATTATATTATTATTATTATATCATTATTTGTCCTCTTCCTGATTTCCCAACCTCCCCTCACCTCCTCACCATTATCATTAATATTATTACTTCTACTTTTGTTACCATTATCACTGTTCTGACTTGTCTTCCTGTTATCTCCTCATTATCATTATTATAAGTATTTCTACCATTGTCGTTATACATTTTGCTGTTGTTGTTGTTGTAGTAGTAGCAGCAGTCATTGTAGTAGTAGCAGTAATTGTAGTAGTAGTTGAGGTTGTTGAAATAGTAGTTGTAGTAGTATCAGTAGTAGTAGTAGACATCGTTGGTGTAGTAGTATCAGAAGTAGTAGATGTTGTTGTTGTAGTAGTAGTAGTAGTAGTAGTAGTAGTCGTCGTCGTCATTGGTGTAGTAGTATCAGAAGTAGTAGATGTCGTTGATGTAGATGTTGTGGTAGCAGTAGTAGCCGTCGTTATTGTAGTAGTAGTAGTGGTAGATGTTGTTGTAGTAGTATCAGTTGTAGTAGACGTTGTTGTAGTAATAGACATTGTATTAGTAGTAGTAATCGTCGTTGTAGCTGTAGTAGCAGCAGTAGTAGTTGTAGCATTAGTAATGTTTTTTGTAGTAGTAGTACGTGTAGTATTTGTAATTATTATTATTATTATTGTTGCCTTTTCTTTCTTTTTACTGTCATTATTACTATCATTACATTACTATCATTGTTGTCACTCCTTACCACTGATTGATTTCTTTCTATCTGTTTTATTTATATCTATGTTATTTGCTTCATTTATTGACTGTTATACATGTTGTTTATGTATAATATATATATATATATATATATATATAAATATTTTCTTTTCCCCTTATGTATGTACTCTGACTTGTCCGCCTAATTACCTTTACATGCACATGCACACACACACACACACGCAGACAGACGCATCTGCCAGTACCTGACTGTATTTTGTTTTGTTTTCTTTGTATGTGATCCCAATTTGAAAAAAATAAAAAATAAATAAAAAATAATAATTTCAATGTCCAAACCTTTAATAGTTGTTATGCTGGGGGTAGGAGAAGCCTTCCTGTAATCTATCATAATGTATTTTGTTTTATTTACATTCAACTGGAGAGAAAATCTATCACACCAGGAAGTAAATTCTGTAAATATACTGTGTACATATTTTTCACAATCTTATTCTACATTACTAATACCTAAACCCAACTACCAGCTTAATAACGATTAATAAGCAGCACATTAGGAGTTTGAGCCAAAAGTCAGAGTTAATGGTTTGTTAATAGCGAGAGCTGTACCTTAAATCAAAATCTAAAGTCTTAAGTTTAGTTTTAGTTCAGTTATAATGCATCCATGCACCTGAAATATTTAATTTTACAAATATCCACAGCATATATATATATATATTTATTTAATTTTTTCTTCTTCACTGAATTAAATTGAGAATCTAGCAGTGTGTTATATGATTCTGACCTGATCGTGGGGTCGCTGTTTGAGGTAATCCACACTCCTGCAAAGTTGTTTGCATAGATCTTGTTCTCGATGAACTGGCCTCGGCCCTTCTCGTGCACATAGATGCCGCCCGTCTGTCCGTGGTGGATCTCGCAGCGCACTACTGTCGGGTTAGCATACGCCTTCACCTCAAAACCTGCTATCCGGTTCCTGTGGATATTGCAGCTCTCAAAGTAGCCCTGCAGGGGGAGACAGAGACAAACCAAACATAAATATTATTAGCTGCTCAGAATGACATGCTACTAACACTTCCAAATATACACTCTTAGTCAAAAGTCATTAAGATTAATCATAATAATAATAATAATAAAATAAAATAATTGGAGAATACTATTCTGCTCACCAAGGCTGCATTAATTTTCACAAAATGTGAAATATTATTACAATTTAAAATAACTGGTTTTATGTTGAATGTAATTTAAAATTACATTTATTTCTGTGATTTTAAGATGAATTTTCAGCTTCATTATTACAGTCTTCAGTGTCACATGAATAAAATTAACACTGATAATATACAATCAAAGCTGATTCCATAATTTTAATAAATACTTTAACACAAAAATAGCTTTTAAAACTCATTTATTGGAAATTAAAGCTGAAATAAAATACAAATGTTAAAACAAATACTTAAAAGGTTCAATTTGTGATTGTTCTTTATTTAACTTACTAAAACAACTAAATTAAAACAGAACTGAAAATAAATAACTACTTAAACAATCCACATTCCTAAAAGATAAACTAAAAATGAAAACATCCTAAATAAAATATAAAGTTTAATTAGCTAATGCATTAATGATGAAGAGCAAGAATACATTTACTGTGTTTACTAAATTTTAAAATACATATAAATAAAAACATGAATAAAACAACTCTTTATTGATAATGTAAACTTGATACAAATTTGAAACTTAAACTTAATTTAAAGAGTAAAACATTTTGAAGTATCATTGTGTATGATATGTGCTATATAAATAAACTTGCCTTGCCTTAATTCACATTCGATAAAACTATTAAAATGTATATTAGTAAAAAGTGCAATACATAACATTTGAAAATATTAATAAATGCTCTCGATGCATCTTTAACTAATGTGGTTAACTAATAATAACAATGAAACCTTATTGTAAATTCAAAATATTAGTAATACTACAATGGCGTATTGATAACTTTAAATAACACTGTTGCACTCTGCATATCTATTCTAGGTCAGTTCGATTGCATTTTTAAGACCTCTGAAACACTAATTTAAGACATTTTAAGACTAATTAAGGCCTTATTTTTATACTATGGCATTTAAGACTTCTTAAGGATCGACGGACACCATGATAACATTAAAAAATATTAATACATTAATATTAATGCTTTAGATGCATCTTTAACATTAGTTAACCACATTAGTTAACCAATGAAACCTTATTGTAAATTTTAAATATTAATAATACTACAATAACATATTGATAATAATAACACTGATGCATTCTGAATATCCCTCATGACTTAATGCTTAAAGACCGTGTCTGTGATGGTGTGTAGACGAAGAGTGTTTTTACCATGCCGTGGTCAAACGTGAACACCCCGACGTCTCTGCCGTGATGGATGTGGTTGCGTCTGATGATGGGATTACCGTGGTTTTTCACCCAGATCCCAGCGAGAGCATTATTGGAGATCTCGTTGTCCTCATAAATGCCCTGCAGAGGGAACAGAGAGATGAAGGAGTGATTCCGCTGCTCATCTGAAGGTTTATAACGCGGTAGAGTGTGTGTGTTCAGATTACCTGCGCGTGGTCTGTGATGTAGAGACCCACGTTCTCACAGTCACTGATGTTACAGTGTTTGATGGTGGGCGATGCTCCCTGACCGCTCACACACACTGCAGAGCCCACTGCAGGACCACACACACACACACCAGTGTGAACAACAAACACTACAGCAATCCACAATCTCAAAACACACATGATTGGAGGACGTGTACACAAATTACAGGATGAGTTGTATGTTTCAAGACGGAGCTATTTTCTTATGATTTCAAATTTCATTTGATTTATTTCCATTAATTTTTTATTAAAAATAATGTCTAATAGCATATATATAATAAAGCAATATAAACAAAAAAACATTTAAAAAACTTATTTATTCAAATTAAAAATTGCCCTTTACAGGACCCTGTACCTCCCTCATCTGTTTTAATTTTACTGTATTCTTTTATATTTTTTAAAATAAAAAATAATGTCTAAACAATTAAAATCATACGTTTTTTTGCAATTTATTAAAACCACACATACGTTTTCAACATATGTAAAAATATATTTGAAATATATAAAATATTAAATATATCACTTTATTTATTTTTTAATCCTTTGTGTGAAATAAATACAATTAAATAACAAATAATTAAATAATAAATAAATTATTTTGTAATACATATATTTTCATTTGATTAATTAATAAATTTTATTGTATTGTTTTACACAGAATTTTCATGTTGCCTGTTTTCATTTTTCTGGATTGCATTTTAATTGTTCAATTCCATTTCAGTAATTAAACAGTGTTCAATCAATGAAACAAAAAAATTTTTTTTTTACATTTTCGTTATTTTATTTTATTTTATTTTTTCATTTTAATTCTGTGTGAAAAAATACAATTAACTTTAAACTAAAGATATACACTATAAATATATATATACATTTATTTTGTGATATTTTAATTTAATTAATTTAATTGGATTTTTTTCACTCGTTGCCTGAATGTTTCTGGATTATGGTTGTATTATTAATATATATACACTAACGGTCAAAACTTTGGGGTCAGTAGGATTTTAAAATGTTTTAAAATAAGCTTCTCCTGCCCACCAAGGCTGCATTTATTTCATCAAAAATACAGTAAACATTGTGAAATGTTATTGCACTATAAAATAACTGTTCAATAGCAGTTTATAATTTAATTAAATAATTTATTCCAGTGATTTTAAAGATGAATTTTCAGCTTGATTACTCCAGTCTTCAGAGTCACATGATCCTTCAGAAATCACTTAAATATGAATTATTATTGTTATTATTATTATTATTATTAATAATAATAATAATAATATTAATGGTAATAGTAATAAAAGCAATAATGACTGGAGTAATAATTCAATTTGAAAGTACATACAATAAGTAATAAATAAATATTTAATAAATATTTAACAATTTAAAAAAAAAAATTTAAACAAATGCCGCCTTGATGAACAGAATAATTTTATTTAAATTCTTAAATAAAATTAATAAAAATATATATATTTAAAAAAAAAACTGACCCCAAACTTTTGACCGGTAGTGTGTATGTGTGTGTAAGTATATATATATATATTCCATTGTAATGACAATATTCCCCAAAATGTTTATCGCGTAGCAGAAACCATAAGACCAACATGTTGAACATGGCTGTAAATCACAAGCCACAATTATGAGCAGTAGAAACAGTGATGCATGACCACTGAACACTCAAGAACTCCAACACTCATTCATGCAATATATAACCAGATGTAAAAGCAACAGATTTGTGCTTCTGTGCTGACCTGTGCAGGTGCTACGGATGATGCAGTGGTCAATGATGGGGCTGCAGTTAACTGTGATCTCCAGGCAGTGATGAGCGTTGTGATGCTGAGCTGATTTATCATCAGGATTAAACTGCACAGACAGACACATCATATACATTACATGCAACCAACCCTGCCTAAAATCAGAATAAGGATTATTCGCCAAGTGTGCGCAAACACACAAGGAATTTTTTTTGTGTTTTTTCAGAAGCTCAGGATACATACACACATACATACATGCATATCAACAAGACCACAGAAGGACATTTAAATAAATGGAAAATTATGTAAACAATAAAAACTATGACGTTATATGTACAGTTCTGTGCAAAAGTCTTAGGCCACTAGTATTTTCACCCCCCAAAAAAGTTTAAAGTTGGTTATTTCTATAATTTTCTGTAGCATGTCAGTTTAAAATATCGATTTACATTTCCAAACATTATTTTTGACATTAACTGTAATAACACATTGAGATTTTTGTTCGACGAAGGAGTCTGACAACAGCCAGCGCTCCACACAGAGATCTGATCTGATCATCATCCAGTCTGTCTGGAATGACATGAAGAAACAAAACAAACTCAATCCAGAAGAACTTTGGCAACATCTCGAAGATGCTTTAAAAAACCGACCTGCAAAGCTACAGTACTGTTCAACGTTTTAGGCACTCATCCTGTAAAATGAGGATGCTTTCAAAAATAATGCATTTTATTTATCACCTAACTTATATTAACTAAATAAAATCAACATTTGGTATGACCACACTTTGGTACACTTTGGCCCATAGTTTTTCAGGTAATTTTGCAGGCAGGTTTTTTGAAGCATCTTATAGATGTTGCCAAAGCTCTTCTGGATTTAGTTTGTCTCAGTTTGTTCTGTTTCTTTTTTTATTGATTTTTAATAAATAATAATTAATATAATGAAAGAATTGGAGTAAAAGGATTTATATTTTTAACAGAACTCTTCCTTTTAATGTTCTTTTATTGAAGTCAGCATGTGGAGAAGCTCACCTTTATCGTCATATATCCTACATAGGCGTCCTCTGATCCCTCCATGAACACAAACGTAGAGTCTCTTGTGTTCTCGATGATCACTTTATCTGCTACCTTCCCCGGAGCTGTGAACACAAATGTATGATGAATATTTAGATTTAATTAAAAAAGAAGAAATGTTTACTGCTCCGGTTTCCCCCACAAGTCCAAAGACATGCGCTATAGATGAATTGAATTATCTAAATTGGCCATAGTGTATATGTGTGAATGCAAGAGTGTATGGGTGTTCCCCAGTGTTGGGTTGTGGCTGGAAGGGCATCCGCTGCATAAAACATATGCTGAATAAGTTGGCGGTTCATTTCACTGTGGCGTCCCCTGATTAATAAAGGGACTAAGCCGAAAAGAAAATGAATGAAATGTTTACTACTGTTAAAAAGAGAGTCAGCAAGATCAATCAAATTTATTAGTTAAGACATTTATAATGTTGCAAAAGGAGCTGGAGGAAGTGTCTGGGGAGAGGGAAGTCTGCTCGTAAGACTGCTGCCCCTGCGACCCGGCCCCGGAAAAGCAGTTGAAAATGAATGAATATATGAATGAATGACAAAAGATTTTAATTTCAAATAAACTCTTTTTGACTTTCTATAAATTTAAGAATCCTGAAAACGTATATATCAGTTTCTATACAAATCTGAAAATGTATTCA
Source organism: Danio jaintianensis (assembly GCA_903798115.1). NCBI lineage: Eukaryota > Metazoa > Chordata > Actinopteri > Cypriniformes > Danionidae > Danio > Danio jaintianensis. Next base: position 1,583,989 of record CAIGQV010003909.1, on the reverse strand, counting down.
AATCAACTAAGAAAAAGAAATATTCCTTTTTTGTTTTTTTATTTGTATTGCATTACTTTCCACATTTACTTACTGTATGTATTGTACAGAGCATTTTACATGCAAAACGATTAAATAAGAGGATCCAGAAAGATAGGTAAAAAAATTATGGGCTCAAAGATCTTATGAGAATATGGTAATAAATGACCATAATCATAAAATATCTTTTTAAATGCTAACCCAGTTGTTTTTATTACTAATTTCTTTTTTTTTTTTTTTTTTTTTTTTACTCATAACTATACACAGATGAATCCATGATGGTACATTTGACAACTTAAGTTTTTAATTTACTATGTGGGTATTTTCATTTGACATCATTCTATTGAGAAGTATTTCTTAAGAAATCAGCATATTATTCTGACAACAAATCATTGTATCAGAACGATTTCTGAAGGCTCATGAGATGCTGAAAATTCATTACTCAATCACAGGAATAAATTACATTTTAAAATATATTCAAATAGAAAACAGCTATTTAAAATTATATTAAATATTATTCCACATTTTTTATGTTATTGGTCGGCACAGTGGCTCAGTGGTTAGCACTGTCGCCTCACAGCAAGAAGGTCGCTGGTTCAGTTGGCATTGCAGCGGGAAGGGCATCCGCTGTGTAAAACATATGCTGGATAAGTTGGCGGTTCATTGTGCTGCGGTGACCCCTGATGAATAAAGGAACTAAGCTGAAGGAAAATTAATGAATGAATGTTATTTACAGCATTTTTAAATAAATAAATGCAGCCTTGGTGAGCATAAGAGTCTTTGACGGACATTAAAACTAACTTTAAATTCTGACCGTTCAAAAAAAAAACAATGTTCGTACCAGCACCAATCATTGTGATGGGCGACTCGATGTAGATCCATTCGTCTGTGTAAATCCCCGAGTGGACAAATATCAAACCGTCAAAGTGGGCTTCCTGAACTCCTCCCAGAGCATCTTCAATGGTGTCGTAATACTGAGGGAAAACAAAATAGTTTGACCCACATTAAAAACAATTATCTAAACAAACTCCTAACATTACAAGTTAAACTCATTTACGATTTAATAAGGTGTCTAGTGAAAGAAAACGCAACATTTAGAGAATTATATTATTACTGAGTAGAATGAACGGAAATAAACAAGGACAAACAACTTTAACGATTAATTTGTTTATTTGTATGTAAGGAATAGGATAAAGCCAACAAAAGAGAGGCATGTATGAGCTTTGCACAGTGCAATTGAAAATAAATAGAAACAATCACGGAAATATAACCAAACCAAAAGTTACAGGGGGAGAAAAGGAACTAGAGTGGTGCCAAAGCAAAGAACTAAACAAAAGCAACAGCCACATAAGCTAGAAGATTCCCTCTAAACTTACTAAAGAAAATAATAATGTGAAATAGAAACTGAAATCTTCGGCATATTCAACGCCACTAAATACGCTCCCTAAATAATAATAAACAAAAAATCAAAAAGCAGAGCTCACCCATTGCCACCTAGTGTTTCTAAACATTCACACAGCTACAGGCAAAATGTATGTCGCGTGACCTGATTACCTATTCCTTTTCCCCAAAAAGGAATGATACATAATTGAACCATATTGGGATTACAAATGTTTGTATTAGTTTAGAGACACCAAGAAGGAACAAATCATAATACATAATACTGTAATAATGGAGACGTGGGATGTTCATTAAGTAAATTGCAATATTTATGCAATTACTTTTGCACAATATATTAAGTTGAGTATAATCTTTTAAAAATATTTCCCATATTTTCCAAGTGACATTTAATGGTGCTAGGAAATTGTCACAGTATTTCCGATAATATTGTTTCTTCTGGAGAAAGTCTTATTTGTTTTATTTCGGCTAGAATAAAAGCGGTTTACATTTTTTTAAACCATTTTAAGGTCAAAATTAGTAGCCCCCTTAAGCCATTTTTTTTTCAATATATATCAAATACCAAAGAATTACAATTTAACAGGAGGGTTAATATTTCCGACTTCAACTGTATGTTATGGTAAAATATGCTGTAATATAAATGTATGTCATTACCACTCGTTTTCAGTAACGAGTAATCAAATGAACTACTGTTTCCCTCGTTACAAGGCCGTTACTGTTACTGACAATAAAATGCACGTTACTATAATTGAGAACACTGAAGTGGTTTTCATGCAAGCAGCGTCTCCCTCAGCCAGCCATAGGACCTCTCTTTCTCTGGGGTGGGTGTGTGTGTGTTCAGGGCTGGGGCAGGATACATAACCAACCAGTGATGATGATTGGTGTGTCTGTGAATGTGGTGTAACTAAGAACGTGATGATTGGCTTAGAGTACATTTCCATCGTTTCACAATTAGAGGCAGAGTAGGGCGGGCGTTCACACACAAGCACACACACAGTCAGTCGCACACACCAACGACCAGGAGTCAGAACGATGGCAAATCCAACAAGTTCAAAGGTAGCGTTTGCAAACTGGAAATATAAGCTCTACTTTTCCCCCATTGAGGTGAAAGGCAAGAATGTTTATGTATCGTGCAACTTATGCCCAGGAAAAAAAAAAAAAGAGTCTCTCTGCGTCGGTGACGAGTAATTCTAATCTAATGAAGCACCTCACGTCGTCACATGCCGCCACAAAATTAGTGGCTACGCAGGTGATAACGTGAGCTCTGCTACCAAAGGAGGAGACGAAGCCACGACGTCAAAGCAAATAAAACTACATTTCACCACCGCAAACACTTCTTACTCAGACAGAATGAAACAAAATAATATCTAGAGCAGTGTTAATTTCGTTATTATTCGTTAAATTCGTTATTCGTTATTATTCTTCATAATTTTCGTGACGAACAAGTTTCTAGTTTAACTTTTGATGTCAAGACGAAAACCGTAAACCGTATGGGGAGGAAAAAGCTGATAAAAACAACCACGCGACATCAGGCCGGGGAATCATCCCGAACTTCACGGTATTACTCGATCTTTTTTATTTACCCGAGTGTGTGCTTTTGCTCAACTGAAACGGTGTAGCCTCTCGCTGCCCTTTAGAGAATTGACTCCGTTAGATTGTACATTAAACATTATTGCATCGGTATCATGATCATGGTATACATTTTCGTGTGAGGAGTTCTTTCATTTTAGCTGCGGCTACAGTTTAGCTGGCCTGATATAACTCGCGTTAGGTTCACATGCGCTGTCGGCGTCTCCCGCGATCGTCATGACAGTCATTTACAGTGTACCTCTAACTCAAAAACTGCTTCATTCAGGACGTCATTCAGCGATGTGATTATTTCTTACTGTAAGGATGTAATGTTACTGTAGTGCTGTAATCTCCGTTTATCAGGGAGTTGCATTCTAACGAAACTGCCTTGAAGTGAAGCGCACTTTTATTTTTTTTACATACATCTTCGCTTTATAATTCCTCTATGTGAGCTAACAGAGCCATGGGACTGAGTGCACATTTTACAAGATGACACATTATCATTTGCCAGTCATATGTCATTTACTTATTTAGTGCTATACAGCTGAGCACCATGTACTGTAACACAATCTAGAACAGTAAAGCTTGCTATAGACTGACATTGCAAAGTGGAGTTAAACTATTTTAAGCCATTGTAAAGATTTAATTGCATGAAACTGTTCAACAGACTGGTTAAAAAGACTAGTAGTTTACCACGTTAAAATAAAGGGTTTGCTCAATAATTGCTAAAAGTCCTAGATTTTCAGTTGTCTACTGTTCTTGCAGACACATAATTTTACATATTACTTATGATATAAATAAACAATGCATATCTAATTTTTTGGTCTTCTTTGGAAAAGCCATATTCCATATTTTAATGAGACCGTTTTATTTAATTTTAAGTTAGAATATTTTGTATAAATAAATGTATACAATATTTAATTAAATTACACAAATTAAACCAAATATATTTTAGTCAACTAAATATAGAGTAGATTTAGTCGACTAAAATCTTATGAAATGTAGTCGACTAAAACTAGACAAACTAAAATGATTCAGAAGACTAAAATATGACAAACTAAAATGGAATTTTAGTCAAAAGACTAAGACTAAAACTAAATCAAAATTTGCTGTCAAAATTAACACTGATCTAGATATATAGTTGAGGACACGCTGCCGCTGTCTCTCACATTGTCCCACAACACCATTAAAATAGTGTAGATTAGTGTACAATGTTTTATATTTACTCATTCATTCATTTTCTTTTCGGCTTAGTCCCTTTATTAATCTGGGGTCGCCACAGCGGAATGAACCGCCAACTTATCCAGCATATGTTTTACGCAGCGGATGCCCTTCCAGCTGCAACCATCACTGAGAAACATCCATACACACACTCATTCACATACATGCACTACGGACAATTTAGCCTACCCAATTCACCTATACCGCATGTCTTTGGACTTGTGGGGGAAACCGGAGCACCCGGAGGAAACCCACACAAACACGGGGAGAACATGCAAACTCCACACAGAAACGCCAACTGACCCAGCCGAGGCTCGAACCAGCGACCTTCTTGCTGTGAGGCGAACGTGCTACCCACTGCGCCACCGTGCAGCCCTGTTTTATATTTATTTTATAGTCATTTGACAAATTAGATTTTTTAAGTAACGCAATAGTTATTTTCCATAGTAATAGGGTATATATATATAGTGTTTCTTCCCATACTGATAAACTTCCGGTGATAAACTTCCGTTTTTCAATTTTATACGTTTCCTTTTACAGCATCAATGTTGTAATGTAATTAAAATATAATCAGTTAAGTAGACTTCAGCGTTCATTTAGTTGTTCAAGCGTAAAACGAGATGAAAAGCCGTTTACATGCACGCGCACGTCAGGATTAGCAGGCTGGCGCAGAAATGCCATTGAATATACTGGGGCAAAATAGATTTTCATATTTTAAAGACATAGCGTGGATTTAATTTAATGCAGTGCTTCTTGTACATTCTGAGACACTTTATATCGCATATCAATCAGGCAGTGAAGATGCTGATTTTGTAACAGCATATAGTTCACCGGAAGCACTTGACTCATGTTACTGAAAAATTAAAAGTCCTTCCGCATACTTCTGCATATACCCTATTAGTTACTTTTATAATTATGGAACTCAGTTACTAACTTAGTTACTATTTGTGAGAATAGTAACTATAACTAATTACTCTTTTAAAGGAATGTGCCCAACACTGGTCATTACAAAAAATCAAAATAAAATGTTTTAAAGACAAAAAATAAACAGTTGTATTTCTCTTTTGTATTTAAAATATTTTTAAGCATTCATTTAATGACCAAACAGACACATAATGCATCTGTAGATGATCTAGAACTCACCAGCATGTTTTCTCGTCCCTTATATCTGGCTGGGTTGCTGTAGAAATGTTCTGCAAAGCCGGGTTTCACATGAGCGCCTTTGTACTGCAAACACAAAGGTCAGAGATCCGTCAGTCTGTGTTCCTTTAGAAATGTGCTCTCATAAAGCTCCCTGAAGAAGCTAATGACTACTGACACATCAAGATCTGCCTAATTATCACATTATGGCACCATCTGTGCACTTTCGGAAAATGACTAAAATCACTCATTCTCAGATTTCACATTGTTGTCCTAGAAAAATCCTTGCGGTCAAATGAGTATAATGAGAACATTTGATTTAAAAGGTCACAGAGGGGGCTATTAAATACTAAAACATGACTGTTTTTATTCTAGAATGAAATAAAATGAACAGTACCAGTTGTTGAAAGCTCTCTTTCCAGGGATTGGGTTGTTCATACTCCTCTGGGTTGATCTGGAAGAACTTCCCAGACTCAGGGTGCATCATGGGACGCGTGTACTCGAAAACCTCCATGTAGAGTCTCTTCCTGCAGACCAGAGGAGAAGAATTAAGACTCTTACACTACTGTGACGTTATCAGAAAGTATTTCTCTGGTTCATAGAGAGACTGTTTAGATGATGATGAAGACGTCGACTGTAATATAATAACTAATAACTAAATGCACTACAGAATGTTACGTTTTCGCACTCACACACGCACACACACACACAAACAAACAGCATGTAAACGCATCAACCTTTCACAGTGTAATACTCACTACTCTTCAGTACTTTTAAAAGGGCAACTTTTTACTCATACTTTGAGGAATATTTACAACAGACTTTTATACTACTTGCACTACATTTTTGGGTGAGTAATGGTACTTTTACTTGAGTAGAATTTTCAGTACTCTTTCCATCGCTGTTGGTCATTGAGAAAACATGCGTTTTAGATTGAACACCTACCAGAGGATGGGGTCATTGGCCAGTTCACTAAACCGCTTACACACACAGGCTGCTCGACACAGGTCCTGCTCCAATAGATAGGAGAAGATTTTGAGGACCACCTCGTCTGGAAGCTTGACCTGCAGGTACTGCTCTGCTGGAGTGACTGGATGATAAGAGAAGCAGCAGAAATTAAAAATCAAATCACTCCAGTTCAACTGTAGGCAAAGTCTAGACAGATTACAAGATGTCCATTACCAGGCAGATCTTGTGATTTTCCAGACACTCTGGCACGTTTTGCCCGATGCCCAAAGTTTTCTGTTGTTGACGTGGAAGCACCCTTTAAACAAATTGAGATTTATAGTTATAATGTAATGATTTATATTATAGTTAATGCAAATGCTCTACAAAATCATCCCAAGATTTTTTCCAAATAGAGCCAATCAAGTCATTTGCACCCTTTAAACAAATTGAGACTTGACATTTTATTTACAGCACATACAAAACACATTCATGCTGAACTCTATGCATGATTTACTGTACGGTTTTAGCAATTCAAAAAATCATTAGAAATGGAATTTACAGCATAATTAGGAACGGTGGAATCATTCAAATAAAAAGCACTTTAAATTTGCGCGTATCACAAAATTGGAACTTAAAGTACAAAAATAAAAACACTTGTCAGTCTCATAATTTAAATATTATATAAATTGAACATTAAACTCTAACTTCAAGTTAGAAACGCTTTGATTATTTAAATATATTAATATGTAATGCAAATCATTTAAATAATTTCAGAAAAAATATAAACTAAAAGCAGAAAAACAAATATATACATATATATAAAGATTTCGCTAAAACATTTCAAAGAGCCCAGAAAAGTTCATTTTTAAATACAAATTTTAAACTCTAAATTAAAACATGATTTTTAAATATTTAAAAAATATGCAAATATAAAACAGAACCAAACATCTAATGCTATTAAACTATTCAATTGACATGAAACAAAAAACAGCATTTGAGAAGAAAATTTCAATATTTGCTGGAATTTTTATGCATACTACACATACAAATATCATTTATACTGTGTTGATCAGCATTTATGCACCTCCATGTTGGTCTTTGTTGGACAAGCCGTTCTCTTCGGTAACAGAGATTTTCTTCGAAGTTGGTACGGACTATTTTGAGCACCTTGACCAGATTCTTCTGCAACCATCTCGGCAGGAACTTCCTCATCTGTAAAAGTTAAATATATAGTTCAATAAGAAAAAAGGTAATATAGCTCATCTTTACATTTAACACAAACACATAATTCAGATTACACAGATTTCACATAAAATAACACCTGATATTCTTCATTCTATGTTGTGTACAGATGATGGACACTTTTATATAATAATATCTGGACAGAAGCCTGAACACCATTAAGTTTACAGCCTACCTGTTCTATACACAGTACTGTGCAGGGTCATAGTTGACTAGTCATGATTTATGATTACATTTTGCAGTGACTCCGCAATGTTATCATTTGCATGCATTCTTAAGCCACATGTAAGCATTTTAATCCAGTTTAAAGCATTCAGGGACAACAAATTATAATATTTGTAGTTTTTAAGAAAGATTAATTGCATTTTATATACACGATAAAGATTATAAAGTATTTTTTTGCATTTGATTATTCAATTTGTTTACCTGAATACTGTTAAGACTCCCAGAAAACTATAAAGCATTGCTTATTTGTATCTTTCTCTACTGTATTTATCAATGCTTGTCACTGGTTTATTATAGTTTACGCAAATGCTCTACAAAATCATCCCAATTACTCTAAAATAAGGGTGAACAATATATCGTTTGAGTGTGTGTATCAATGTGCGTATCTGCAGTAGTCACGTCGCAGAATTAGATGATTTATTAAATAATAAAAGATAATTAAATATAATTTGTTTTAAATTATTTCTACAATGATGACCATGTTATTTCACATTTGATTGTTCAATTTCTGTATTTGAATACAGTTTGACTCCCCAAAAAAACATAAAGCACTGTTTATTTATTTAGTTTTGCTAGTAATTTATTATAATGTATGCAGATCCACTGCATAGAAAAAGACTTGATCATCCCAGTCGATCTAAATTAATGAAATATTTCCAAACAGAGCTCTTCAAATCATGTGGTGAAATTATATTCGCAATATATGGCAGTAAAACAAAATATAGCAATGTCAGATTTTTCCAATATCCTGCAGGCCTAATGTGTGATAATAATGACTTTTTCAAATAGAGCCACTTGAGTCTTCTACTCAATATCGCAATGTTTATTGCAGAAAATATTGCAATGTCATGTGGTAGCATGTTTTTAGCACAACTGACCACAATGTTAGCATGTTTTATTTTTAAAATGATTTGGTAGCATGTTTTTAGCACAGTTAAGCACGATGTTTGCATGTTTTACCTTTTAAATGATTTGGTATGTTTAGCACAATTGACCACAATGTTAGCACGTTTTCATTTTAAAATGATTTTTGGTAGCATGTTTTCAGCACAATTGACCACAATGTTAGCATGTTTTCAT
>CAIGQV010003909.1:1542059-1566372 GCA_903798115.1 Danio jaintianensis | reverse complement strand
AAATAAAACATTTATGAACACATACAGAGCCTTACAGTCTCTGAAATGTTACCAATTACAAACAAAATACCCAAAACATACATTTAGGCCTTATTTGGGTTCATAAACGATACGAAACATAAGCGATGACAACAGTTAAACATGGCAGTTTGTTCATGTTTTAGGTTGCTTAAAGAATCATTCGCTCCTTTGTTTTTTCACACGTCACTCTCGCATTTGTCCATTTCTAAAAGGATGTCAGAAGCATTTCAATAATCACACGCTCGTTGTTATTATCATGGGCTCAAGATCATTATTTCAAATATAGATGTGCGAGCTCTCTAGAGAAAGTGAAACCACTCGCGCATTTAGATGGCCTCGTAAACAACAACCAGACACATGACAGACTCTGCTCTTCTTCTTGGCTTTGTGGCTGTTCATCAAGATGACAAGGTTGACCATGGCTCGTTATTTTATGTATATATTATTATGGTGTAATGTCTCGGCTGTGTATTTAAAAATGCAGCTTCCTGTGTTTTAATTCTCCTGGCTTGTGTATGCGCTAGTGACGTTTCTCTGTAAACCAATAGCGTTCAGCTGCGCGTCTAGCTCCACCTTTTGGTACCCTTTTGTATTGCTAGGTACCCTTTGGAAAGGATACCCAAAAAGTGGTATGCTTTTAGGTACCTTTTGACAGTGGAAACGGACATAAAAGCGTACCGAAACGTACCCTTCAGTGGAAACGGGCCATTAGTGTCCTCTAATATGACAAATAAACAACTTCCTCAAATTATTTTGACAACATACAGCTCAGAAACCAAGAACAATCCAGCATCCTACAGCAACACATGAAAAAAATTTGCCAGTCTTCTGCAGATTGGACACATAAATGAGCTCTCAAAAATGCTAACTTCAATATGATTTGCATGAATTATGAATACAGTAAACTAGTGTGTTTCCTGGTTACAAGCCTGCATTTTTAAGACAGAGCTAATTGCTGAATTTGCTAAACAAATCATTGGTTAATTAATAGGTAATAATTTTTTTTTTTATTGTATCTCAATATCGTTCTCTTGCTTAAATTCAAACTTGATTTATAAAGCACTTAACCACCACCAAACAGCAGACCAAAGTGCTGTACAATGAAATGACTTCACAAAACAACACTTGACTTATAAAACAAACTTAAAGCAAAGAAAACAAAACCACTATTTAAACAAATATCAACTCCAGACTCATATCAAATCTTTGATGCACTATGATTGGCTAAAACCGGCAAAATAAATCTCTAAAAAACATATATGGTTAAATTAAACTTTATAAGTTGGATTCAAATTTACTATTGCTAGTATAGCCCATTAATAATTGCTTTTTTTACATTTATAATATACTGACAATGACCTTAAAACATGATGAAGAGAAAGTGTGATCAAATATTAATGAAATAATATACGATAATGTATATAGAACACTATAATAATGCAATAAATATTTATTCATAAACATAAAATGCAACAAAAGCTAATGAAACTAATGCCACTTCATTGAAAACCCATCAAAATGACATTTCCTAAAAAGCTATGAAAGAAATAACTTTCTGCTTGTTCAAACTACTCATTTCAAATTAGATGAAACAACACAATTCTTCATTTTTTGGGGGGGTGTTGGGGGGGGGGGGGGCTAATATTTTTATGTTCAATCCACTTAAATTTGTAAAAACAATTAAGTTAACTTAATAAATTTGTGTTGGGATAACATGGCGGAATTGTGTTTAACCCATCATTTTTTTACAGTGTATACTAATGCTTCAAGAATGTGATACGTTACATTAATATGATGGTCAGATATTTGCTAGTGAAAAGTAACTTTACATCACATGACATAATGCATTTCTAATATGCACATTAGACTGCCAAGTTCAGAGCTTACACGTAGTTTAGCTATCAGCTTCCAGAACTGTTAGCATCCCACAAATCCAACAGTGATGTTTGTAACTCAATACACTGAGATGAGCGTCGGTTAAAGGTCAGCATTGAGAAATACAAAGCGATTCACTCAAATTTAACATCACTCTCATCAATAACACCAAGACACTTCTAATCTGTAGCTAAAATGCAGGCAATGTAGATCCATAAAAAACATGACGTATAACACACTCTGATGGCTAATTAGTGCATTAACTCTATGCTAAGAGATAATGTGTGCGTGAGAGAGAAAGAGTGTTTGGGGTTTATTGAAATATTAGCTTAATTAGATTTTTATGGCAAAAACAAATCAAATTTACAGTTTTTAAAAAACACTTATCCTTTAACACTTTAGTTTAAGCACCAAATATCATTATTGGCCAATTAGCTGCCTGTTAATAATAGCTTACAATACAACAATAACAATAGCTGTTTATTAGTACTTATAAATTACATACTCTGCATTAGGGCTGCACGATTTTTTTTTTGCTTAAAATCAAGATCACGATTTTCTCACGATTCTGTAGATGTAAAATAAAGATTAATACGAGTCGGCTATTGTTATTGTTATTCTCAAACATATGGTAAAACAACAATAATAATATCAGGCCTATGTGTAGGTCTACTGTTGGTTAAAATGCTAAATTTTGTATAGACTTGGAATGGTGGACTTGAACAGACTTTAAATTTGTCCTGGTTGTTAATTCACAGTAGAGTGACGACATCAGAATACAACTATTCATAATTCTAAAGTTGAATTATTATGTTATGAGTTATTATGTTTATGTCACTTCTGAGTGTGGCTCTGTGAGAAAAAAAACACACACATGCAAATCATACTTCCCGCGCAGCTCTCAAACGATGCTCTGTGCAACAAACTGAACGTTATTTACAACTTTATTACCTGTTATTCACAGCCTATGCAGGTTCTGTTCACTAAAGTAGGCATCATTGGCGGGCACGCGCGCGTCCTCTCGGTAGTAAACAAACAGCTCGCGGTCAACTCACGTGTGATTTTGCGGCCGCAACTACATCATTACATTAAGACAGAAATGACATTTTTGGGTGAATTATACCTTATAAATACAGTATGTGACGCTTTTAACGCCATTTGGAGGTGTCCATGTTGCTGTGAAGACTTGTGCGACCGCCTTTATGCTTCTCTCCTGACCTTGAAAATATAATTGGCTGAATCGTAGAAAAGCTGAATTAAGATCGTGTGTGGGGTCGAATCGAGATCACAATCTTTTTTTCGATTAATTGTGCAGCCCTGGCGTCACGGTGGCGCAGCGGGTAGCACGTTCGCCTCACAGCAAGAAGGTCTGTGTGGAGTTTGCATGTTCTCCCCGTGTTCGCGTGGGTTTCCTCCGGTTTCCCCCACAAGTCCAAAAACATGTGGTATAGGTGAATTGGGTAGGCTAAATTGTCCGTAGTGTATGTGTGTGAATGAGTGTGTGTGGATGTTTCCCAGTGATGGGTTGCAGCTGGAAGGGCATCCGCTGCGTAAAAACATATGCTGGACCCCGGATTAATAAAGGGACTAAGCCGAAAAGAAAATGAATGAATGAATGTGCAGCCCTACTCTGCATGATCTTATAATACATCCCTAAACCTACCCAATATCTAAATCTAACTATACCTCAATAGCCATTAAAAAGCAGCAAGTTAGCAAGTGAGTGTGCCTCACACAGGTGAGTGGGCTTGACAAACCTGTAGAAAACACACTCTTTCATCTCTCATTTTAACCTAACACTTGTACCTGTTTTGCTCCAGACACTTTCCTACAATCACTAAACATCTCAAATAAAAAGTAAACATTGTGCATTTCTGAAGTGTGCCTCACACAGGTGAGTGGGCTTGACAAACCACCTGTAAAAACACTCTTCTCTCCTTAATAAAACACTCTTACTATAGCATTTAATTCTCTGAGCACTAACAGTTCCTTTGTATAATCAGCACTTGTTGTGTGCATTGTCTCTTCTTGTTGAATCGCTAAATGCCTCCTCAATTGTAAGTCGATTTCGACACAAGCGTCTGCTAAATGACTAAATGGAGTAGTTTATTGAGGTAAAAGTCATAGTAGAAAGCAAAAATTTTACCTTAAAATAATGTGAGACCCACTTTTCTAATAATGTTCTAATGAATATTTATGACAATAAAAAAGACATCAACAAGAATAAATAACACACAAAATAAAAACAAAACAGTTAATGATTTACTTTTGTAGACGGTACAATGTATGAAAATACACAATAAAATCCTATGGATTCAAAGCCCAGGTTCAGGAAGCAAAAGAACTGATATTTTAAGCAGTATTTTACTAACATCTACCACTAAAACCATAGTGAAACTGCAGATTTAGATTAAAGATCCCTCAGAAGCATCAAACGTTCAAAGTCGTACTCACAGTTGCGGTCGTCCAAATGCCACATTTCAGATTAGAGTCAACAATACCACTAGACTGCCACCAAACACATGCTTAGCTGAAACACGACCCGCTCTTTATCATACTAAGCCCACTGTGGGAGGATGTTATTAATAAAGTATTATGTCTGTAGTGATGGTTTACCATCAGGTGAATGGAAAGCCATCCTGCATGAATGAGACTCGCGATGCAAACGCATTACTGTTGCTCTGGTTGCACCGGGGGTTCTCCAGGGCTACTAGTCCAGTAACCACTACAAACACGGTGTCCCACCAACTAGTTCAACACAACAGACAGCATGTTGTCTCCCAACAAAGATCATCCACACTCAGGGGACACAAAAAATTTTTTATATTACACTAATATTAGCAAAGTGATATCTTGAGCAGTGACTTGCAGCAGGTGTGCACAATACATAAAATAAAGCTCTATAAAGTATTTGCAATTACAATAGTTCCCATGCAACTACACACAAAAAAATACATTTGCTGCTTGTTTAAACTACGTATTTAAAATGAGTTGAAACACAATTCTTAATTTTTTTTCGGACAACTTTCTAGTTTTATGTTCAATCCACTTCAATTAGCAAAAACGATTAAGTTCACTTAATTGATTTGTGTTGGAACAACATGAAGGAATTGTGTGTAACCCTGCATTTTTTTCAGTGTACACTAAACACAAATCGATTAAGTTAACTTAACTAATTTAAGTGGATTAAACATAAAACAATTTAGTCCCAAAAAAAACATTTCTCAAGAATTGTGTTGTTTCAGCTCATTTGAAATAAGTACACCATGTTGGCGCCAATAGCTTAGTGGTTAGTGTGTCAACATATAGCACCCAGGTGCTTGCGGCAACCCGAGTTCGATTCCCGGCTCAAGGTCCTTTGCCGATCCTTCCCCTCTGCTCCCCATAATTTCCTGCCTGTAAGTCTCCACTGTCCTATCAATAAAGGTGAAAACCCCTATAAAAATTATTATAAAAAAATAATAATAATAAAAATAAAAAAAGGTACACTGTAAAAAATGCTAGGTTCCACACGACTGATTTATGTTGAGAAAACAAAGGAATTAATTTAACTTATTCATTCATTTTCCTTCAGCTTAGTCCCTTTATTAATCAGGGGTCGCCACAGCGGAATGAACCGCCAACTATTCCACCATATGTTTTATGCAGCGGATGCCCTTCCAGCCGCATCCCAGTCCTGGGAAACACCCATACACACTCATTCACACACATACACTACGGCCAATTTAGTTTACTCAATTCACCTATAGCGCATGTGTTTGGACTGTGGGGGAAACCGGAGCACCCGGAGGAAACCCACGCCAACACGGGGAGAACATGCAAACTCCACACAGAAACGCCAACTGGCCCAGCCGGGACTCGAACCAGCGACCTTCTTGCTGTGAGGCAACAGTGCTAACCACTGAGCCAGTTAACTTATTATCTCAAAATGAAAATAATCGCAACAATTTCTGTGATAATATATAGCACAACAAAACGTCCTTATTGTGACAGGCCTACATACGATACATATTTATGGAACAAAATCAATGCCAGAAGTATTGAATTAAAAAGCTTGTTGAATATATTAAAACGCTACTTTTGTGCCTTTATTAGCTTTTTTCCTGCCTATTTACTGGGTTAAAAATCTTAAATTATTCCATCTCCACCTGCTGGTGAAAAAGCAGCTGGCGATCTTCAATCTGCAATCTATTGCTTTTCCTGCAGTTCCCGGATGTACTGTCGAATTTTAACAGTCGAATCTGAACCACTGAATTTATGGAAACGAATATTTGAACTGAAATAAAATGAACTGAAAATTGCCTTTTGAATATTATACATCGTATTTTTAAAGAGTATTGAATATTTTGTAAGTGAAATCTGAAAATTGAATATGAATTATTGAATTTATAAGTATGAAAACGTGTTTGAAATATTTTTAGTTGAAATATTCACAGCTTAAATAAACAGCTTTGTTAAATTTAAGGACCTAAAAATACAAACCCTGGAATTCAAGTCATTAAAATGCAAGCCCTTGTTAATTCGGTGTATTATTTTTTTCAGTTTGTGCTATTCAACAAGCTTTTTCATTCTTTTTAATACTTTTGGCACTGATTTTGTTCCATACATATTGTCATATTGCACGGCACTATTTTAAATCTATTCATCCACAACCAGAAAGTAAAAATAAGAGTCACCAAAGAAACCCCACTTAACCCACTGACTAAAAGAGCTTCTCTCAAAATCTACTTTCCTGAGAAAGTCTCACACTGGGAGTACGCCTGAAAGCACGTTAAGCTTCATTGAATAGCGTTTAAACAATCTGTAACGTCTGAATCATAATACTCAATCACCCCACCTTTCATTAATATTCTTTTCAGTCTATAGGTGCTAATCTTCAAAGACATACATGACCCCCTGCAGGACACACATGAATACATGCTGAAAGGCCTTTAGATGGTATCAGCTCCAGCTATTTGACTTAATGAAGCTTAACCGGTTCGTTACAGCAGCAGTTCATCACTACAAGTGGAAATTAAGCTTATTGATAAGCACATCTGCACCTGGCTCTTATCTATAGCATTGAAAAGTAGCCAATATTCAATTACACCATGGTAATAAACATGCATGATATTGTTATCATGGGCACTTCAAGATGCAGTGAATAATTATTTATTTAAACTTGTAGAGTACTTTAAGATTGTGTTTATCATGGCACTAAATGCTTGAAGCCTTAATTTATTTTCAAACATTAACATTTCACTTTTATCTGGCCTTAGTCATTCACAAAATATTGATTGAAAATTATAAATGACTATTTATACGTGCATTGTTCATTAACAGTACAGTAAGACTTGATTTGTTAACAGTAAATTTAAATAACTTGCAATATAAGCAATATTTTTTTTTTATTATTTGGCTGATGTTACGATCAGGGGTGGATTTAACCAATAAGCGAGGTAGGGGCCGAGGTAGAAAATCTGGAGGCCCCCAATAAATACCTAGAAGTTCCTATAAAATATATTTAACATGATTTTCTGTCATATTCTGTAGGTAAGGGGTTTAACTATATAACTATATTAACTATATAACTATATAAATATATAGTCTTTGCTGTACTTCGGGTCTTACCTTGTTCCAGCCACGCTGCAAACTTAACACCTTGGGTGGTAGGCCTTTTTCATACCGTGCGCCGAAATTATGGAATGCATTACCCATTACCATTAGGAATGCCGTATCTCTGGACTGTTTTAAGAAGCTTCTTAAGACTCATCTTTTTAGCAGTGTTTTTAATGTATGACTTTTATTGTCACCTTATTTATTGTTATATTTTGCTTTTATTGTCTCTATTGTTATACCGTTTGCCTGGTAGCGCTTTGAGTTTGAGAAAGGCGCATTACAAATTAAATTTATTATTATTATTATTATTATTATTAACAAATAAATTTGTAACGTAATTATTACATTTCTGCCAATGTGTCTCCCCCACTCCCAACCATGGATCAGTCCAGCAGCCAAATCAGGTGAAGATTTAGCTTTAAAAACTAAATTATTATTTATTTTATTATTTTTTGTTGAGAATTCATTTTAAGAAACCAAATTATTTCAAATGTAGAGATTGCATTAAGATACAACTGAAGACTGATAAAGGCCGGCAAGCTAAAATTAAAATTAAGTTGAAAATAAATACATAAAAAAATACAAAGCGCAGATATGTATAAAATACATGTTTTACGCAACGGATGCCCTTCCAGCTGCAACCCATCACTGGGAAACATCCATACACTCTCATTCACACTCATACACTATGGACAATTTAGCTTACCTATAGCCTATAGCGCATGTCTTTGGATTTGTAGGGGAAACCGGAGTACCCGGAGGAAACCCACGCAAACACGGGGAGAACATGCAAACTCCACACAGAAACGCCAACTGACCCAGCCGAGGCTCGAACCAGCGACCTTCTTGCTGTGAGGCGATTGTGCTACCCACTGCGCCACCATGCAGCCCCAGTTTTATTATTATTATTATTATGATAATTAATTTATTTTTTATCATGGGGCAATTTGTTACTGTTATATTGCAAATGATAAAATATCGCCCATCGCTACTTTATAATAATTTTTTTCAGTTGCAATTACACTTTTTAAAACGTGTTTACTTTTATTCAATTCATTTTCTTTTCGGCTTAGTCCCTTTATTAATCTGGGGTGGCCACAGTGGAATGAACCGCCAACTTATCCAGCATATCTTTTACGCAGCGGATGCCCTTCCAGCCGCAACTCTGCACTGGGAAACACCCATACACTCGCATTCACACACATACACTACGGCCAATTCAGCTTATTCAATTCACCTATAGCGCATGTCTTTGGACTGTGGGGGAAACCGGAGCACCCGGAGGAAACACACGCCAACATGGGGAGAACATGCAAACTCCACACAGAAATACCAACTGACCCAGCCGGGACTCGAACCAGCGACCTTCTTGCTGTGAGGCGACTGTGCTAACCACTGAGCCACTGTGCCACCTTTGTTTACTTTGAATATCTTTCTACAATGATGTAATACACTAATTTTTTGTTGTTGTTATTATACCTGTTAAAGTAAGCTTTTTGCAGCTTAGGTCAATACCATGATAATACCGCATATGCTAATTAATGACTATTTGACACCATCATAAGCTTAATTGAAAGTATATATGTATTATCAGCACAACCATTCCCAGGGAATTAAACCCACAACCTTGTTAGTTACAAAAAATTGTGAAAACAACTGGGAAATAGTTGAAATCAGCATTATTAGCCCTCTTAAATTATTAGTCAACCCTGTAAATATTTTTCCCCAATTTCTGTTTAACGGAAAGAAGATTTTCTGAACACATTTCTAAACATAATAGTTTTAATAACTCATTTCTAATAACGGATTTCTTTTATCTTTGCCATGATGACAGCACATAATATTTGACTAGATATTTTTCAAGATACTAGTATTCAGCCTAAAGTGACATTTAAAGGCTTAACTAGGGTAATTAGGCAAGTTAGGGTAATTAGGCAAGTCATTGTATAACAGTGGTTTGTTCTGGAGACTATTGAAAAAACATATTGCTTAAAGAGGACTAATAATATTGACCTTAAAATGGTTTTAAGAAAATTAAAAACTGCTTTTATTGTAAATAAAAAAAACAAATAAGACTTTCTCCAGAAGAAAAAATATTATAGCAAATACTGTGAAAAATTGCTCTGTTAAACATCATTTGGAAAAAATTAAAAAAATTCACAGGAGGCGGGCTAATAATTCTGACTTTATCTGTAGATGAAACTTCTAAATAGTAGTAACCAATCCCCGAGTGTCAACTTTTATGCCCCAATTTGAGCAAGAACTGGTGAACGCCGGTTGCAAACCCAGCTGTCACTAAACAGCACAATCTCTCAGTATCTCTCAGTCCAATTCTGGCCCATCCTGTTTGAAAGCTTTGCAGTTTTGACCCAGTTTTTGTAAGAAAGACACATTCCAGCTTATTTCCAAACATTCCCTTTGCAGTGCCCCAGAGGAGCCATCCAAATAAAAATACACACCAGTATCACCGTAGCACGCCTAGTGAGAGTTACTGGAGCATCAATCCCATTACTCACAAACCCCAAAGATGTGTCCGGGGTGAACTGCAGCCATAAACACAGCTGACAAAAACATCTTTATCCCGGAGCATTAGCACAACAGTAAATACAGCTTTCAAAGTTTTTCAGGAAGTATTCTAGGTGAACCACCTGCTATGGGAGTGTTTTGTATAAAATATAATAATTGGACACAATGAGTTGTAATATAATTTAATGTAATGTAATGTTATGTGTATTTATCTAGCGCATTTATTGTGTATGGCATGGGGGTCTCTCCACACCACCACCAGTGTGCAGCATCCACTTGGAAGATGCGATGGCAGCCACAGGACAAAGGTGCCAGTGCACTCACCACACACCAGCTATTAGTGGAGTGGAGACAGTTATAGAGCCAATTAAGTGGGTGGGGATGATTGGGAGGCCATGATGGGTAAGGGCCGATGGAGGGAATTTGGCCAGGACACCGGGGCTACACCCCTACTCTTTTACGAAAAGTGCCATGGGATTTTTAATGACCACAGAGAGTCAGGACCTCGTCTCATCCGAGGTTGAGCGCCCGCTGCTGGCCTCATTAACACCACTTCCAACAGCAACCAAGTTTTCCCATGTGGTCTCCCATCCAGGTACTGACCAGGCTCAGCCATGCTTAGCTTCAGTGAGTAACCGGTCTTGGGCTGCAGGGTGATATGGCTGTGGCAATTGCATTAAATCATGCCACCTGTTGCAATCTTACCTGCTAAATTAGGACAATTTAGAACAAATTGGTGTTACATATTTAATTGATTTGAAAAAAAAAAATTGTTCAGTGCAATTTAGGCCTGCACAATATATCGTCTCAGCATCGATATCGCAATGCATGCATGCACGCACAATAGTCACATCGCATAGATCTGCAATGCTGAGTTAGGATTTTATTTGAGAAAAAGTAACAGTTCAGAACACAAAGTTTGTGGAGTCACAACAGTGAAATTTTAAAGTTTGCATATTTTTAAGGCCCGAGAGAGATTAAAGTATTCAGCCACAAGACCCTTTGCCAATTGGAAGTTTAATAAAGAAAAATTTTATTGCATTATTTTTACAATAAAGAAAAACACTTAATTGCAGTGTAATTTTTACATTTATATATACAAAACCGCAAAAGATGCAGTGTTTATTTCACTTTCTTTGCTTTATTGTATTTATCTATGCTTGTAATTTGTTTATCTTTACATTTTATGCATCATTCACTGCCCTACAGAATCATCCCAATCAATCGAAATAAATACATTTGGTAACACTTTAGGGACCAATGCTCACTATTAAATAATTGCTTATTAGCATGCATGTTATTGACATATTGGCTGCTTATTAGTACTTATAAACTAAATATTCTGCATGATCTTATTCTACATTTTAACCCAATACCTAAACTACCTTAACATCTATTAACAAGAAACAAATTAGGGAGTTAGTTTACTGAAGCAAAAGTCATAGATAATGGTTTGCTAATAGCGAGAAGTGAACGTTAAAATAAAGCGTGACTATAAATTCTTTCCAAATAGTGCTATTCAATCATTTGGTGAAATTGTAGATATATATAGATATATGTATATATAGATATAGATATATGTATATCGCGGAAAAATAAAATATTGCAATGTCAGATTTTTCCCATATCTTGCAGCCCTAGTGCAATTATTACATTGTAAAAGCTGTGATTTAAATATTTAAATATAAGAGTGGCATTGCATTCATTCACAAACATCTACACACAAGCAGTATGTTATATTGTGTTGTTGTTTTTTTCAGTAAACAAAATATAAGCTCAGTGACTGAACCTTTTAAAAATCAAGAAATTAAGATTGGCATACATGCTGCTATTGTAATTAATTACTGTTAAAATTTCAATACCTTTTAAAATGTCAATACAATTATTTAGTAGTGTTTATTATTCTTATTTAATAATAATCAATTTAAATATAATGATTATAATTTTAGAGTACAGTGATATATAAATCACAAAAATCTAAGCGATGCAGCCCTACACAGCACACCTAGTCCTTTTTAAAATGTTTATTTCTAACAATTATTTAACATGCAAGAAACATATTTCTCTCAAATTAATAGCTGTAATATTCACACAGAAATATTAATATGGATTATTGTGAAATAACAAATTTCAGTAGTATTCTTTTATTTTGTTGCATATTAATATTATTCTACTTCAATATTATTATTAATAATAATAATAATAATAATAATTACTATTATTATTATTATCTAGTTTTAATTGTATTATTATTATTATTATTATTATTATCATCTATTTTTAATTTAATTATTATTATTATTATTATTAGCTTTTTAAAATGTTATTATTATTAACTATTTTTAATTGTATTATTATTGTTATTATTAGCTATTTTTAATTCATTCATTCATTTTCTTTTCGCCTTAGTCCCTTTATTAATCTGGGGTCGCCACAGCGGAATGAACCGCCAACTTATCCAGCATATGTTTTACGCAGCGGATGCCCTTCCAGCTGCAACCCATCACTGGGAAACACCCATACACTCTCATTCACACACATACACTACGGCCAATTTAGCTTACCCAATTCACCTATAGCGCATGTCTTTGGACTTGTGGGGGAAACCGGAGCACCCGGAGGAAACCCACACGAACACGGGGAGAACAAGCAAACTCCACACAGAAATGGCAACTGATACAGCCGAGGCTCGAACCAGCGGCCTTCTTGCTGTGAGGCGACAGCGCTAGACACTGCGCCACCCTATTTTTAATTGTATTATTATTATTATTATTATTATTAGCTGTTTTTAATTGTATTATTATTATTATTATTATTATTAGCTGTTTTTAATTGTATTATTATTATTATTATTATTATTATTAGCTGTTTTTTATTGTATTATTATTATTAGTTATTTTTAAATATTATTATTATTATTATTATTATTAGCTATTTTCACTGTATTATAGTAATTATTATTATTATTATTAGCTATTTTAAAATATTTATATATTATTATTATTATTATTATTATATGTTGTTATTTTTACTGGAAGAACCTGTCACTGCACGCAGAGGGAACACTTGACTGAATAGGAAAACACTGGATAAACTGTTCTATATTGTCCATCAGAAATGCCATTTGCATCCTAACAACATGTCGCTTGTTTCCAGCTCAACACCTGCATGAGCACGCCTGTTTGAAGCATGTTTTCAACGCAACACCTGTCTCTCAGGCTTGATTACAGAACATTCCCATAAGGTGACAGCAGCCATTCATTTACATACCCATAGCCGCACAGTGTGCTCAAACCGTCCTGCAATTTCAGCCTCACTCTCTCGTCCCATGACTACACTCTAATTAGAAGTTAAGATGTGGTTAGTACAACCAGCTCTCCAGTTTTATTCCCTGAATCCCAAACAAGCTGTCCTGCTGTTAGATTCGCATAGCAAATTACCAAACTATTATAGATGTTGGACTAGATGGCCAAAAGGTCCAGAGGTGCGTCAGGGTTTGTATAACCTTTGATATCAGCCAATCCAACCTGACAATAACTCATAACCACAACACAACCCATTAATGACTATATACTAGGGCTGCACAATATATCGTTTAAGCATCAATATCGCAATGTGTGCATCCGCAATAGTCACATTGCAGGATATGTAATGATGAGTTGGGATTATAGTTGATCAGCACAAGTTGAGAATACATAAAATTTGTGACGTCATTGTAAAGTATAACCATAACAGAGTGAAAGTTTGTCATTTGCGTGTGTTTTAAAGGTATTTCAAGAGAGTTTAAAGCAATCAGGTGCAATAAAAGTACATTTGTAACTTATTATTTTACTGAATTAATACAATGAAGATTTCCGTATACCTGAATTAGAGGTGTAAACTTCCACTGGTCTCACGGTTTGGTTCGGTTACGATTATCATGCCATCGACTCGGTTCGATTCAATATCTCTGTGCATCACGGTGCATTGACGATGCTTTCCATACACTATTTTATATTTTACTTCACGGCACAAGAATTCTTGTATTAAAATGTATAAATATGTTTATATTTATATATTATTTGTAATACAATTTTGTCCTTTAATACAAACAGTCAGAACTGTACCTTTAAAAACTCAGGTACATGCACAGAACAACATGAGCATTTATAGCAAATACACAAATGTAAATATCCCGCTCGCTTTATGAGCCCTGTCGAGCGAGTTCTTACACCTCTATTATTGGTCACACGCTCAACAGAAAGGGCTGCGATTGGCTCTAACGCTCTGGCGCTGTTCACCGATGATAAACGGCAGCAGCGATCATAGCTGATCCATTATAGACGCTGACACGGTGGAGAAAACTCTGCAGACACGCTTCTGTCTGTATCCAGAAGTAACGCTATAACAGCCGAGAGGAGAGGAGAAGTCACGCCAGCAGGTCAAAGGGCCACAGTGAGAGAGAGAGAAATGGAGTTTACTTTCATTTTCTCCACAGCAGTGAAATAGGGACTTCTGCTGTAACTTCAGTGTCAGTGAATGAACACGTGTAGTGAATTGTGCAGAGTTTCTGTGTTTTTAAGTAGTTGCAGTGTTTTAATTACTCGCACTTGCCTCCCTCGCCATAGTAAGCTACCGCGACATATGAGATAAATGACATCAGTACGTAATAACCGGTTATGATCTATTACTGAACCGATACCGAATTGTCCGCGTCTGAATCGCTGTGCACCGAACAAACAATTAATTTTGACAACCCTAACCTGAATACTGTTTGACTCACAGGAAAACCATTAAGCACTGTTTATTTTACTTTTTTTATTGCTCTATTGTAATTATTTTTGCTTGCAATCTGTTTATTATTTTTTATACATGATTCACACCCTCAGAAAAATCGCCCCAATCAATCATAATTAATAATTTCTTTATTTCTGGTGAAATTGTATTCAAATCACAATATATATCGCAAAAAACACAAAATATCGCAATGTCAGATTTTTCCAGTATCATCCAGCCCTACTATATACATACAGCTGAAGACAAAATTATTCATTTTAATGCTTTTTCAAATATATTCCCAAGTGCTCTTTAAAGGAGAGATTTTTTTCAATATTTTTTTACATAATAGTTTTAATAACTCATTTCTAATAATTAATTTCTTTTATTTCTGCCATGATGACAGCACATAATATTTAACTAGTTATTTTGCAAGATACTAGTATTCAGCTTAAAGTGGCATTTAAAGCTTTAACTAAGTTAATTAGGCAAGTTATTGGACAACGGTGGTTTACTCTGTACACAATGAAAAAATAATAAGAGAGCCAATAATATTAACCTTATTTATTCAAACCAAACTAAAAGAGATAAGACTTTCTCCAGAATAGAAAATATTATAGGAAATACTGTGGAAAAATCTCTGTGCGCTGTTAAACATCATTTGAGAAACATTTGAAAAATAGTTAAAACATCACAGGAGGGCTAATAATTGTGTCTTCAACTGTATACACAAGACACTTTATGAGCAGCATTCATAACTCTTAATAATTAATCATTATCAGCACTGAAGCCATGCTGGTTGACCAAAACTGTTAGTGATTACAGCTCAGCAATGGGCAAATCAACCCCGAACAACAATAAAAAGGTCAATGAGTGCATCTACTTTACTGCATCCAGCACAGCTGACTAACTAAAGCAAGGGAAAAAGTAATAAACAGGAAGGTCTTGCCAAAGAAAATACCACAGCAATACCATTTCATTTCTATGGTGCTCTAGGAAGTATCTTGGATTATTGTGTGTTTACTGTGGTTCTGACAAGGCATTTCTGACGACTTCAAAGTGCATGACAATTATAATAACATGACACAAATGTCATTGATACCTTACAAATAAATAATAATAATAACAGAATCATGGCATTGTGATGTGTCAAAGTAACACTATGGTACACTTAATAATAAATATGTCATTGTATTACTCTAAAACTTTCCCAGTGATGGGTTGCAGCTGGAAGGGCATCCGCTGCGTAAAACATATGCTGGATAAGTTGGCGGTTCATTCCGCTGTGGCGACCCCTGATTAATAAAGGGAATAAGCCGAAAAGAAAATGAATGAATGAATGAATTACTCTAAAACACCACTGGTACCGATGCGTATGTGAAGAGAATATAATAACATACATGACATGTCTCACTTACAAACATTACTACAACAATAATAATAATAATAATAATAATAATTGGAAGCACCTTTGTAATTCATAACCTGTGATGTCAGTACAACGCCATATATCAAAATACCAAAGTATCATCATGTTACTATCCATTAGCACGGAAATTGTCAAAACACTGAGGTAAGCGTATATTTTGGTACTGAACTACATACATGCACCACGGTATTTACATAGTACTGCTAGGTATATAGAAATACCATGTTATAAACATGGTATTACAAGAACACCTTTGGTTGTGTTTTGTTTTTAATTGTGCTTATTGCCAATGCCATAATTAAGCTGGTTAAATTGTAATCTAGCACAAAAATGTTGTGACCGTTAATTTACTCGGGTTTGTGGTGTTATTTTGTTGGTTTAGAAGTTAACGTTTGCTAATAGCAAATGCTAACCATCACAGCGCTCTAAAACAACTGACCGCTGCCATTTTTCACAAATATATCATCGTCAGTGCCACCATTTAGACTCGTGAAAGATTTTAAAAACACGACTAGTCTATTCACAATCATACAACGTCTAAAATGACACGTTAAATTGAGTTTCTAGTGCCCTGGAGGACAAATCAAACCCAGTTAAACAAAGCGCGGCCTGCGGAAGGATCAGAAGCCTCGGTGTTTCCTGACGAATGAACATTAACGCGAATAGCCTCGAAATACAACATCACCACACAAAAGCTGTTGGAATCTACACAGCACGTCTATAATAAGAGAAACAGATGTGAATCAAGCACAGGTTAGAGTTTGTTAGCGATAAATTTACCTCTTTCTGCGTTGTTTCTGTCCGGCGGCACCGGGCGCGGCCTCGACACTCGCCGGGGTCTGCGGTTAGTCGCTCTGACGGAGTTCATTTGACGGGTTTCTGGTTAAAAACACACACCGCTGCAGCCCTTTCCTCTGGTTCCTTACACGCTGCTGAGCTCAAAAAATGTAAATAAAAGCCTAAAGTGCATTGCACTGAGAATCTGCTTGGTCTAGACTCCGGGGAAGCGGTTTAATATCCGGGCGCTCCGGTCTGAGAGCTCCGATTTCGATTTCCAGTGGCAGGAGGAGCCATTTACACACATACACACATACACACACTCTCACACACTCCCATACACAACCACATGGCGCTGCGCTCCACCAATCACTGAGGGTTCTACCGTCACAAAAAATACCATGGTAAAACCACGGAAGGCGGATGCAGCTTGGAGTATTAACTGAGGTAAAGTTGGTTTTGCATTCGCACATTCGGACGTTCTCCTTAATAATATAATTTCAGAAACGTATTCTTTGCAAATTCAAAATAGCCAATGACTATCAAAATACATCAATATTCACAGTCAAATAAATAGCGCTAATGTCGTTTTCAAGTCATACCTACATGTGATTTCAGACCGAATATTCAAAGTACCATGGTTAAACAATATAGTAAACATTCATTACCATTGTACCATCATCAATGATACAGTGACTAATATTGTCATATCACAAAAGGAATGATAGCATGGTATATTTACAAAATGCATGGTAATAAATACAAATCAAGGACGTATAGAAACGTTATTAAAATTTATAAAAAACTAATATTTTTACTGGACTTGCAGTAGGTCTACACAATTTGGCGTACAAGTACAAATTGCTAAGGTAATTTATTTAACAAAGCATATTAATTCCAGGCGGCGCAGTGGGTAGCGCTGTCGCCTCACAGCAAGAAGGTTGCTGGTTCGAGTCCCGGCTGGGTCAGTTGGCATTTCAGTGTGGAGTTTGCATGTTCTCCCTGTGTGGGTTTCCTCCGGGTGCTCCGGTTTCCCCCCAGTCCAAACACATGCGCTATAGGTGAATTGGATAAGCTAAACTGGCTGTAGTGTATGTGTGTGAAAGTAAGTGTGTATGGGTGTTTCCCAATACTGGGTTGCGGCTGGAAGGGCATCCGCTGCGTAAAACATATGCTGGAATAGTTGGCGGTTCATTCCGCTGTGGCGACCTCTGAAATAGAGACTAAACCGAAGGAAAATGAATGAATTAAAAAAAATCTCAAGAATTGTGTTGTTTCAGCTCATTTTAAATAAGTAGATTGAGCAAGCAGAAAAGAGTCAATTCAAGTCAAGTTTATTTATATAGCGCGTTTCACAATGTAGATTGTGTCAAAGCAGCTTAACATAGTTCTAGTAAAGTCCAGACTTCAGAGTTGAAGTACAGTGTAGTTGAGTTCAGTGTGGTTTAAATTTCACTGCTGAAAGTTCAAACACTGTAGAGCAAATCCACCGAAGCGCAGCTCCACAAGTCCCGATCCGAGCAAGCCAGTGGCGACAGTGGCGAGGAAAAAAAACTTCACCAATTGACGAAGTGAAGGGAAAAAAAACCTCGAGAGTAACTAGGCTCTGTTGGGCACGACCATTTTTCTTCTGGCCAAACTTCCTGTTCAGAGCTGCAGTCTAGGCGCTGGAGGCTGGAGAAGCTGGACGTCCATCGTGGAGAAGCTGCAGGTGTGAGTAGGGCACCGGCAGGCGGTCAGGTTGGCCCACAGGATCAATGTGGGGACTCGTTTATCACAGTGGTCATTCAGGAATCAGTCTCATGCACTCCATTTCTCCATGACGACCACAGCATCAGCTCGGGATACGACCTGGTCCAGGATTATGGATACCTTGGGATCATCTCTTCACAGGTCTTGGATCGCATCAATGGCGCTGGATAGTCTCTAGGGACCTCGGAAAATAATTAGTGAGCTGCTGTTCATAGTGTATTTAAACGAGATGCAAAAATGCAGTGTTATAGATGAAAATAGCAGTTAAATAAACAAACATGTAAAGCATATGAGAGTTTCTGACACAATGTCTGGTGTATTGAGGAGTGTGTCCAGGTGATGTCGAGCCAGCTCACCTGCGTGGAGCAGATTCATGCATCATACCGTTATGCGATGCATTGAGTGTATGCTTTACTAAAAAGATCGGTCTTTAGTCTAGTTTTGAACTGAGAGAGTGTGTCTGAGCCTCGGACATTATCAGGAAGGCTATTCCACAGTTTAGGAGCCATAAATGAGAAGGCTCGACCTCCTTTACTCGACTTTGCTATTCTAGGTACTACCAGCAGCCCTGAGAAAAGTGTAAGCTTAAGAATGTCCTTGAGGCCAGTGTTTCTTCTTTTGTTTGTTTGGTTTTTTGATAAATGCAGTCCTGGTCTGCAGTATTTTAGTATTTAACATAAATACTGCACTACTCTGTATGTCAGAGTGTTTTATAGTTAACAAAAATGAAATCCATACAAAATGGACTATGTACTTGACATAAAACTTGTAGGGAATTATTGACAGTGGGTCATTAAATTATTCATTAAATATTGTATACTTTGAGTGTGCATTGTTTTCTAATAATTCAACAAACTGGAGTCAACTATTCTGCTTTCAGACATTTGTCAGGTTTTTGTCCTCAAATCCAAAGCCTTCTGTTGAGGTTTAATGTGATTCTTGACTGTTGTAGCTGTGAAATAACTGAAATCATTCAGCTTTATATTGAACTGTCAAAACCTGATGGAACTACTTTAGCTGTGCGTTTATCGGAAAATAATGACACGCCCTAGAATGTTCACCAGCCAATCAGAATAAAGCATTCATAACTAACAGCATTAGTATGAAAAGCTTTATTATATAGTTTAAATTCAGGTATTCCCATGGCAAAAACTGAAACTAAATTAAAGCAAAACATATATAGACTATAAATAAAACAAGATCAAATCAAAATGAATACTATGCTGTGTGTCTGCAGCAACATTTATATTTACAAAAAAATATCCACGCTAAAAAAACTAAATAAATACAGTAATCAGGAATATATAATTCATTCATTCATTCATTTTCTTTTCGGCTTAGTCCCTTTATTAATCCGGGGTCGCCACAGCGGAATGAACCGCCAACTTACAAACCAGCATATGTTTTACGCAGCGGATGCCCTTCCAGCTGCAACCCATCACTGGGAAACATCCACACACACACTCATTCACACACATACACTATGGACAATTTAGCCTACCCAATTCACCTATACCACATGTTTTTGGACTTGTGGGGGAAACCGGAGCACCCGGAGGAAACCCACGCGAACACGGGGAGAACATGCAAACTCCACACAGAAACGCCAACTGACCCAGCCAAGGCTCGAACCAGCGACCTTCTTGCTGTGAGGCGAACGTGCTACCCACTGCGCCACCGTGACGCATATATAATTCACATATAGAAAATTAAAAAGAGCATAAAAATAAGAAAGAAAGAAAGAAAATAAATAAATAATTAAATAAATGGTTGAATAAACGAATGAATAAACGAATGAATGAATGAATGAATGAATGAAAATCACGAGACAAACAATATGTTTGCACATAAGCCAATTGCACTAGGCACTTTTTGCATAATAAGCACAATTTTACACAATTAACTACTATACATTGTTTACATCTGTTTACATTACTCCACAATCAGTATTATATATTGTTTACATTCATAGATATTTATATATATATACACATTTCATAGCTATACTTCTGTCACTTTTGTGTATATATGTGTATGATGTGTATATTATGTGTATGACTTCACTGTGGACGGCAAAGTAAGAATTTCATTGTACAGGGAAACTTGTTTCCTTACTGTGCACATGACAATAAACAAATTGAATTGAGTTGAATTGAATAAAACAGCATAAAGAAGTCCACTGAAATTTATATTGTACATAAATAATAAATAAATAGCCTTGATTGCAATACACAGGGTCGATATGAGTGGTCATATTCCCATATTAATAGATACGAAATTTTATTACGATTGCATCACTCAGTAAGTATACATTTACAGTATTCATTGTATTTTAAGTTGGGAGTCATGACAGCGCCATCTGCCGTGACAAAATAAAAGTGCAACTGTATATCGCCATAATATTGTTTTTATGTCGTATATGGACATTTATAGTGATAGAAAATAACTCTTAAATTGGCATTCAGTTTTTTAGAGGCTCATTTTGGGGTGTAAAACAAAACAGTGCTGTTAAATCATAGGCCTATGTATCCAACAATGCTGTTAGTTGATGGTTGTTACGCATTATAATTATATATAATTGCTAATATCATAATCAGCACACATCCATCAGTCAGAAGAAAGGCATTTATATTCAATATATTTACTTTTGTGGTCCAGAATTAAAGAAAGAAAACTTCGTTTCCCAGAATGCATCAATAAATCAAACGTAAATAAGTCAACGAATATGGAAGACAATGTTAGGATATTCTACTTTAGTCTTTCTACTTTAGATTTCCATGTTTAAGTCTGCGTTATTCTTATAATTATATAGGAATTATCAGCCATTTTTAGTGAAAATTGTTATGGTTATTATTGTTATGTAATGTTCAGATTAAACTTCCTGTTTGTTGGGGCCAAGTCATATCCTCTGTTTGTATATTTAACACAATGTGAGAAAGGAAATGGTAGACTGCTATAATTGTATTATTCGAAATTATTAAATATTAACATGGCAGCAGTTTGCAGACTCATTTGCCAGGTACTTAGCAGTAATTTACAATCATAAAATGGATTTATAAATGTATGAGAAATGAATAATACAACAGTTTACACATAAACAGCAGTTTTGTTGATTGAAGCATAAGCAAATAAATGGATCACACCTTATTTACTTATCTGACTCTTAGGCAAATAGCAAAATAATATTACAATCACTGTGCTGTATCAATAGTCCATTCATATTTCGAATTTTGTGTTATATTAATTCAATTCATCTTTATTTCTATAGCTCTTTTACAGTGTAGATTGTGTCAAAGCAGCTTAATATAGAAGTTCTAGTAGATTGAAACTGTGTCAGTCCAGTTTTCAGAGTTTAGTTTAGTTCAGTTTTAGTGTGGTTTAATTTTCACTGCTGAGAGTCCAAACACTGAAGAGCAAATCCATCGATGACCAGCTCCACAAGTCCCAAACCATGCAAGCCAGTGGCGACAGCGGCGAGGAACAAACTTCACCAATTTGCAAAAGTGAAGGAAAAAAAACCTCGAGAGAAACCAGGCTCAGTTGGGCACGACCATTTCTCCTATGGCCAAACGTCTTGTGCAGAGCTGCAGTCTAGGTGCCGGAGGCTGGAGAACGCTGGACGTCCATTGTGGAGAAGCTGCAGCTGTGAGAAGGTCACTGGCGAGTGTTCAGGCTGGCCCACGGGATCAATGCGGAGACTCGTCTGTCACTGGGGTCTTTCAGGAATCAATCTCATGCTCTCCACTCCTCCATGACCGTCACAGCATTTGCTACGGCCTGGTCCAGGGTTATGGAGACCTCTAGAAGTCCTTTATGGTTGGCATCATCTCTTCACAGGACTTGGATCACATCAATGGCGCTGCATAATTATTCTTGTGTATATGAAAACTCACTAGTGTATTACTGCGCAATATTTTATACTGTGCAATATTTTATCCTCTTTTTGCACTGTAAGGATCGCTCTAATTTCGCTGTACGAAGTACTCAGTAGTGACAATAAAGAATCTTGAATAAGTAATATACGTAAATATTATTCATTTTATATTATTAATAATATTTATATTATATTATTCAGTATTATTCAATTAAATTAATTAAATTAGATATGATTTGAATGTATGATAGGAAACTAGAACTGTAAAGAATTGTCAGGAATATATAAATCACACATAAAAAAACACAAAAGTGGATAAAAAGTAAGTAATTTTGTATGTAAATAAATAAATAAAAGTTAGTGGGTAAATAATTAAGTAAATAAAATAAATAGGGCATAACGGTGGCGCAGTGGGTAGCACGATCGCCTCACAGTAAGAGGGTCGCTGGTTCGAGCCTCGGCTGGGTCAGTTGGCATTTCTGTGTGGAGTTTGCATGTTCTCCCCGTGGTCGCGTGGGTTTCCTGCGGGTGCTCCGGTTTCCCCCACAACTCTAAACACATGTGGTATAGGTGAATTGGGTAGGGTAAATTGTCTGTAGTGTATGACTGTGTGAATGAGTGTGTATGGGTGTTTCACAGTGATGGGTTGCAGCTGGAAGGGCATCCGCTGCATAAAACATATGCTGGATAAGTTGGCGGTTAATTCCGTTGTGGCGACCCCAGATGAATAAAGGGACTAAGCCGAAAAGAAAATAAATGAATGAATGAATAAAACAAATAAAAGTTAGTGGGTAAATAAATAAGTAAACAAATAAAATAAATTACTGTATAAACTGTAAAATAAAACCTGTAAATTATAAATCCCAGTGATTGTATAACATTTCTTTATTGTATTTATAAGAAAGATTCACTGATTTAAATTAAATACTTGGGAATATATAATTCACATATAAAAAAACAAAGGTAAGTTAGTATGTAAATAAATAAACAAGTAACGAAGTAACTAAATAATAAATAAATGAATAAAAACTGTAAATTAGAAATCACAGTGATTGTATAACAATAATAAAAATAGCAACTAAACTCAAATAAATTATGATGATCTTGTCATTAAAGATCATTTTTATTATTTATCATGTAGATTCAAAAACCAACATATATAAATTAGTAAAATAAAAACATAAGTAACTATTTTCATTTAGTCCTAGCATTACAAGCAGTGACAACCACATAAAAAAGCTATAATAATCACAAACCTGATTTATTGCTCCATTATGTCAGGCAGAACTCATTGAATGAACCCACTGACCGGGGAAAGCGGCATGTTTTACTACAGTTTGGCCACTAGAGGCCACTAGAGACAACTATATCGATTATATCTCTGAAACGAATGATTATACCATTCTTTACTGAAGGGGTATGGAGGACAAAACCTGCAAAAACAAAAATAATTAAATAAATAAATGCGCAAATAAATAAACAAATCCACAAATTCCTGCATAAATCAATCAATCAATAAATAAATACGCAAATAAATAAATATATATATCCACAAATTCCTGCATAAATAAAACAATAAACAAAAAATAAATGTGCAAATAAATATATATATAAATCTACAAATTCCTGCATAAATAAAACAATAAATAAATAAATACACAAATAAATAAATATATAAATCCACAAATTCCTGCATAAATAAAACA
>CAIGQV010003909.1:1527725-1542049 GCA_903798115.1 Danio jaintianensis | reverse complement strand
AAATAAAACAATAAATAAATACATTTATTCATTCATTCATTCATTCATTTTCCTTTCGGCTGGGGGTTGAGCATTGGGCTAACGTCTAAAATGAGACGTTACAAAGCACCAACATGGTGCAGCTAAATATCAACTTCGATATAAACGGCCCTGGGAGTAAGTAAGTATAGAGTTTCCATCTCTGAACACTGCAGCACACTGTATTAACCATAGTGAACTGATAAACTGTAATAAATACTGTAGTATACTTCTGTTTTTACTACATTGTACAACATATACATTACGATCGGTAGAATGGTAATACATGCTTCAGTAAATTAAATTGATGAATGTATTTAAATGACATCTAATTTATTAATAAAATGTATACGTTTTCAGTGTTTTGAAGGATATTTAATGACTTTTAGAGGTTACTGTAGGTCAAACTATACAAATGATGTGTCTAATTTTTCTTTTTTTAGGCTACATGCAGATATAAACACCTATTTTACAAGAAACGTGTTTTGTGAATACTTAAGATGTCTATCAGTGCTCTCTAGAACTGCCAGTTTTAGACTGTTGAATGATTTTTCCTAGCATCGATTATGCATTCACAATGGTATAAACCGTTATAGGGGGGATCAAATGTATTTATATTATACATTTTCAATTATTAATATTTAAGATATAGATCAGAGATCAGAGAAAGCTACTTCTTAAAGGGCTGACCCCCCCAAACATCTTGTTTTGATGTCCTTCAGGGGGGGGTCAAGCATTAATTACAACCCCCCTGTAATTTGCACCCTGAGTAAACTGATGTGTATTGTAGTATAACATACCTTGTCGAAAACTACAGTGTTGGGTCATTTGTTTATATTACTCTAGTCGTTGTGTTACTATAGCAAACCATAGACTTACCACAACAGATTAATTTAAGTACTTTACTATAGTATGCTTCAAAAACACTACAGACTTTCAAATGTTCATGTGGGATAAAGCCATGGTTTGGGATAAAAACATTAGATTAAGTGGAGTAAAATCCCGGCTGAAGTCTATATCTGTGTCAGCGCCGGTTTAGTCTGACATGTGATTTTACATGATGCGGTTGTCATGGCAGTGGCCTAGATCACACTACGACAACAGAGTGGAGATGATGGAGGAATAACACGATAAAGAGCAAAGAGCAAAAAACTACAGGCACATTATTATCTCACTGGGCTTGACTTTGACTTTCTTTATTGTTCACATGTGGAAATATATCTTTGGCTTCACCACATAATTACATCAACATCAATCATCAGGTATATCACAAAAAAACAAGTATCGCAAATACATTCAATATCATCATAAAGTCACAAGCGTAAATAAACGGAAAAAACTTGAGAATCACAGAATACGGAAACTGTTCATTAACAGATATTTTTTACAGTCTAGCTAAAAATAAAAATGCTAAAACTGAAATAAAATTACATCAACACTAAATCTAAATATAGATAATGAATATTTAAAATATAGTAAACATTAAACAAGTTAAATTAAAATGCAATTGTAATTTTATTTCAACTTATAAAATTCATTCATTCATTTTCTTTTCGGCTTAGTCCCTTTATTAATCTGGGGTCGCCACAGCGGGATGAACCGCCAACTTATCCAGCATATGTTTTTTACGCAGCGGATGCCCTTCCAGCTGCAACCCATCACTGGGAAACATTCACACACACTCATTCACACACATACACTACGGACAATTTTAGCCTACCCAATTCACCTATACCGCATGTCTTTGGACTTGTGGGGGAAACCGGAGCACCCGGAGGAAACCCACGCGAACACGGGGAGAACATGTAAACTCCACACAGAAATGCCAACTGACCCAGCCAAGGCTCGAACCAGCGACCTTCTTGCTGTGAGGCGAACGTGCTACCCACTGCGCCACCGCGTCGCCACTTATAAAATTATAACATAATAAAAGTTTATATATATATGTGCAATATCACATGGGTAGCAGTGCGATGTGGCTGTATATCGGCACTGGTGGGAGGCGTGCGTTGGCTTGAGGCCGCAGGCAGAGTGCCTTAGTGTCCCACCAGTGCCGATATACAGCCATATCTCACTGCTACGAGTGTAATATTGCAGTTATACAACAGATCGACGGCACAATCGTGTATATAAAAAAGAAAATCAAACACGGAGAGTCTCAAAAACCATTTTATAAGAGGAACTACTTTCTTCCGCCGTTCATTCACATCTGCAGCTGACATCAGAAACCGTTGCTACTTTACACACGTCACTTTAGAGCTAGTATTTGAATTATTCTCTAGCGTACTGTCTAAAATGATGATATTTACAGGTGATTTTGCTGACATTTTAAGATTATAAGGCTGAACGGCATGAAATGCCATCAGTCTACAGAGATTTACCAGTATTTCTCTGTTGCAATCGGGAGATCAGAATAATTAACCCTAAAAAAGCCAAAGTAAGCAAACACTACCAGAATACTATGGTATAAATACAGTACTACAACATACAAAAGAGAGAGATTGACTTAGAGTGTCACTTACCTGTTCTGTAATGATTTATTCAGCTGTAGTTTGAAACGAATGCTGACAAAATGCTGTTTGTCTCCTCTAAGGACTTATTATGCGGTCTTTGTCGCCATCTTGTGGCGGAACGTCAACCGTCTTTGCTCTGCTCAGTATGACAGGCTGGCATCTCCGAAATTATGAATATTTAAAATAGGCACTATCCTTATAAATAAACTGCATAGTTGAAGTCTAAACAACTACATTCTCACCTAACAAAGCCTCAAAAGTACATTATGTTGTCCAACAGCTGCAATATTTGTCAAACTGTAGTGAGTTTATTGATCTGCTTGCCACTCGTGTGGGCAGAGTAATACACAACGGTGAAGAGGCTGTACGAGTGCTGATATTACTTTAATGTCTCACGGCTATCAGCCAATCAGATTCGAGAACCAGACAGAACTGTTGTATAAATATATATGTATATAATAAATGAAGATATATAAATATATATAATATGTTTATGGTAGGGCGGCGCGGTGGCGCAGTGGGTAGCGCTGTCGCCTCACAGCAAGAAGGTCACT
The DNA here is from genome assembly GCA_903798115.1 of Danio jaintianensis. NCBI lineage: Eukaryota > Metazoa > Chordata > Actinopteri > Cypriniformes > Danionidae > Danio > Danio jaintianensis. The sequence goes on along the minus strand of CAIGQV010003909.1, from coordinate 1,538,964 downwards.
GGTTCGATCCTCAGCTGGGTCAGTTGGCATATCTGTGTGGAGTTTGCATGTTCTCCTGGATAAGTTGTCGGTGCATTACGATGTGGCGACCCCAGATTAATATAGGGACTAAGCCGAAAAGAAAATGAATGAATGAAACAACAAACTGCTTTAAGATCGGCAGCGCAGTGGCGCAGTGTGTAGCGCTGTCGCCTCACAGCAAAAAGGCCGCTGGTTCGAGCCTCGGCTGGGTCAGTTGGCATTTCTGTGTGGAGTTTACATGTTCTCCCCGTGTTGGCGTGGGTTTCCTCCGAGTGCTCCGGTTTCCCCCACGTTCCAAAGACATGCGCTATAGGTGAATTGGGTAGACTAAACTGTCCGTAGTGTATGTGTGTGAATGAGTGTGTAAAGAGGTTTCCCAGTGATGGGTTGCAGCTGGAAGGGCATTCGCTGGGTAAAACATATGTTGGATAAGTTGGCGGTTCATTTTGCTGTGGTGACCCCAGATTATTAAAGGGACTAAGCTGAAAAGAAAATGAATGAACGAATGCTTCAAGGTCGAGCAATTGATTCCCAATAGAATTTATCTTAAACAACAAAAACAATATAATTATTCCAGAAGCTCAATGGGTAAAAACCCGTCACAGAAACAGCCTGACAAAAGTGTCTGACATATGAAATGAATTCATCATAAAGGTCAGTCAGTTTCTCCAGTGGTGTTGAATGGATGGAGAGCACAAATCTCAGTCAGTAAAACAGTAAAATAACAGGTTACTCTCGACTTGAAAAGAAATGAAATGAGCATCAGAGTCTGAACTTCATAACAAGCACTTTCAGTTCCTTCAACAGCAGCAAACGAGAACTGAACATCAGCTGAGGAGAAACACACCACATCCTGCTGAACACATACACACACACACACATACAGCTATCTTTATGTGGTCTTCCCATTGACATAATGATACCCGTAAACCCAAAACCGTTAAGAATTTTTGTAAATTACACATTATTTGACTAATATAAACTGTATTTTACTATAGGACACTTGCAGTATGTTACTGTATTTTAAAGTTGTAAAAAATGTACTGGTATTTCTATACTTGCGAGGACGTTTGGTCCACAAAGCATTAGGAATACAAGGTAAACACACACACACACACACACAGGGATTGTGAGCACAATGCCATCAGTTAACCTTCACACGTCCCTTCTCACACTGCGAGTGTGTCACACCGTAACCCACACACACACTGAGAGATGCTCCAGCAGAGAGCATGGATATCGCAAAGTCACTATATGCAATAGTCACATCGCAGGACGTACAATGTGGAGCCAGAATTATAGTTGACCAGGTATAACAGTTCAGAACACGTGAGAATTTTGGAGTCATTTCATTCATTCATTCATTCATTTTCTTTTTGGCTTAGTCCCTTTATTAATCTGGGGTCGCCACAGCAGAATGAACCGCCAACTTATCCAGCATATGTTTTACACAGCAGGATGCCCTTCTATCCGCAACCCAACACTGGGAAACACCTATACTTTCTTGCATTCACACACATACACTACGGCCAATTTAGTTTACTAAACTCCCCTATAGCGCATGTGTTTGGACTGTGGGGGAACTGGAGGAAACCCACGCGACCACGGGGAGAACATGCAAACTCCACACAGAAATGCCAACTGACCCAGCCTGGACTCGAACCAGCGACCTTCTTGCTGTGAGGCAACAGTGCTAACCACTGAGCCACTGTGACGCCAGAGTCATTTCAGTTTAACCATAATAAATTGAAAGTTTATCAATTGTTTGTGTTTTTAAGACATGTAGAATATTTTAAGCAAATTTAAGGAATTTGGGCAGAAGGAATTATTATGTTTGTAGCTTTAACAAAGATTAATCGTATTTAATTATTTAAACAATGAAGAATTGATTGTACATTTGATTATCTGTACCTGTTAGACTCCTTCATTTGTACATTTGCTCTACTTTATTTATCTCTGCTTGTAATTCGTTTGATTATATGTAATGCACGCCCCTACAAAATCATCCTAATCAGTCTACTATTATTAATTAAGTTATCTTGTGAAAAATCACAATATAAATCGCAGAAAACTTAAATATCGCAATGTATGTTTTTTCCAATATTGTGCAGCCCTGAACTAAAACATTTGTTTTTCTGGCCAATTGTCATTTTCTAAATCACAATATTTTAATATTTACTTTTTTGTATAAATGTTATTAGACCCTTTTAGAATAAAATACATAATACCACATATAAATTGAGTATTTTTAAGTGGTCTCTTAAAGGCACAGTTCACAAAAAACAAATCATTTACTCATCCACTTGTCTTAAACCCTATATGAGTTTCTTTCTTCTGTTGAACACAAAATAAGATATTTTGAAGAATGTTAGAAAACAGTAGCCATTGACTTCCATAGTGTATGTATATATATATATATATATATATTCATTCATTCATTTTCTTTTCAGCTCAGTCCCTTTATTAATCTGGGGTCGCCACAGCGGAATGAACCGCCAACTATTCCACCATATGTTTTACGCAGCGGATGCCCTTCCAGCTGCAACCCATCACTGGGAATATATATATATATATATATATATTTATTTTTTTTTCTATAATGGATGTCATTGGTACTTTCCTCAGTATATATTCTTCAGTGTTCAACAGAAGAAAGAAACTCATAAATGTTTGTTACCACTTGATGGTGAGTAAATGATGACAGAATTGTATTTATCCACTTATTTATTTTTTGGTAAACCCCTTTAGAGACCACTTGAAAATTCAAACTTCTAAATCTGCATTCATCAGTTTGAGTAAAGTGTAAATTGTCATATTTGGGTGAACTATCTGAAAATTTGATCATTTACTCACCCTTATTTTATTGTTCCAAACCTGTTTGAGTTTCTTTATTCTGTTGAACACTAAAGAAGATACTTTGAAAAATGCTGAAAACCTGTAACCATAGACTTCCATAGGAAAAATAAATACTATGAAAGTCAATAGTTACAGGTATTCAGCATTTTTCGTGGTTCGAGTCCCGGCTGGGCCAGTTGGCATTTCTGTGTGGAGTTTGCATGTTCTCCCCGTGTTGGTGTCAGTTTTGGTTTTGGGGGTTGTGCTCTGCTTTCCGCCACAGTCCAAACACAGGCGCTATAGGGGAATTGGTTGAACTAAATTGCCCGTAGTGTATGAGTGTGAATGCAAGAGTGTATGGGTGTTTCCCAGTACTGGGTTGCGGCTGGAAGTGCATCCGCTGTGTAAAACATATGCTGAATAAGTTGGTGGTTCACTCTGCTGTGGCAACCCCTGATAAATAAAGGGACTAAGCTGAAGGAAAATTAATTAATTAAGAATATTATTATGATTATTATTATTTGACATACTGACACCTTGGTCGACAGTTTTGGTCGGTTAATGCAGTAGTCTTGCACTTGAGTAGCTAAATTTCTCCTATTCATATCAGGTTATTATGGCTAAAGCACTGTGTGTGTTTTGTCGCAGCGCTGCTCTATTCTTAGTGTAGTCCGGCAGGAGAAGGTGTGAGGATCTGCTGCCAGCTCCGACAGTGCTGGATGAAGCCGTGTCCAGCTGCGGGCCGGCGGGGCCCATCGGCCATCTGTCTCCCATCAGCAGGACGTGCAATGAGAGGCGTCTGGCTGCAGACTGGGTGCAGATGCAAGCTGAGCTACAGTACATGCAATGCTTTTAATGCACACACCTAACCCTGCCCCTTACCACACCCCACTTAAATTTTACAGGTGTCCAGGGACAGGCTTTACCATGGTTTAAGTCACACTTAACTAACTGTTACCAGTTTGTAAATATAAACGGACAGCTTTCAAAAGTCAGGCCAGTGAAGTATGGGGTGCCTCAAGGATCAGTTTTAGGCCCTTTGCTGTTTACAATATACAGTTGAAGTCAAAATGACTTTGTCTTTTTCAAATATTTCCCAAATGATGTTTCCCAGAGCAATACATTTTTCACAGTATTTCCTATAATATTTTTTCTTCTGGAGAAAGTCTTAATTGTTTTATTTCGGCTAGAATAAAAGCAGTTTTTAATTTTATTATCACCATTTTAAGGTCAACATTAGTAGCCCCCTTAAGCAATGTTTGTTTTCAGATTACAGAAGAAACCACTGTTATACAATGACTTGCCTAATTACCCTAACTTGCCTAATTAACCTAGTTAAGCCTTTAAATGTCACTTTAAGCTGAATACTAGTATCTTGAAAAATATCTAGTCAAATATTATGTGCTGTCATCATGGCAAAGATTAAAGAAATCAGTTATTAGAAATGAGTTATTAAAACTATTATGTTTAGAACTGTTGAAAAAATCTTCTCCATTAAACAAAAATTGGGGGAAAAAATATACAGGGGGGCTAATAATTCTGACTTGAACTGTACATGCTGCCCCTGGGAGACATTATAAGAAGACATTATCAGCTTTCACTACTATGCAGATGATACTCAATTATATATTTCAACACAACCTTGATTAAACGTCTGAACTGTCTAAGCTAACTGAGTGTATTAAAGATATAAAAGACCGGACGACGCACACATTTCCATCTCTTAAATTCAGACAAAACAGAATTATTACTTATTGGGCCTAAATCCTGTACACAGCAGATCTCACAACTCGACCTGCAATTAGAGGGACATAATGTTAGCATTAGCTCTAATGTAAAAGAGTGGGTGTATTATTAGACAGCAACTTAACTTTTGAAAATCATATCTCCCGTGTGACAAAACTGCCATCTTTCATCCAACCCAGGCTCATTCTGAGTACATACCTCCATATACATTTTTGAAGAGCGCCAAATACATCCCAGGAGGTACGTTTTTTTTACAGTTTTTGTTTTCGCGAATCCACCAGAAGCCGCTGTGTACGCTTTTTCAGATCTCAAATTTATCTCGCAGTGCCATTCGCGCCTGCTCTTCTCACGTAAATCCACCAGAGGCCGCTGTCGACTGACTGACTGACTGACTGACTGATCGACTGACTGACCGACCAATCCTTCCCTTAACCCAACCGTTAGTGTTTTCAAAAAGCACAGATTGACCAGTTCACCCACTTCCCTAAACCCAACCGACAGTGTTTTCAAAAGCAATCCAGAAACAGAAAAGCCCTCGCCTGATTTTTACCACATATTCAGATTTTACCACATTCTCACCCTGTTATTTACTTGTTTATTTTATTTTTTGGCTTTTGTTTTTGTCTTACACGCTTTCTGGAACCGTTCTTCGCCGGACTCGAACCCCATCGTCACGGTCAACTCCGCTCTGCATCTCAAATCCTCCAACGTACACGACGAGCCACTGGACAAACTGGTAACAGTGGGAAAGCCTTCCATACGGAGGTAAGCGGTCAGCTGGTAAGCATGAAAATAAACAGCATCATACCGCCCCGTAGTGTTCGTTTTAAAGACGAAATGCAGCCATACGTACTTCTGGCTACATAATTCGCGCTCTCCAGAAATGTATATAGGGCTAAATTTTCAGAATGAGCCTATGTTGCAACATATATATTAGTCAAGGAAAAAGTCAGTATATTTCTATTATAGTTGTCGTCATCATCACTTAATTTGTATTTAATCTCATTTAGTCTCATTTTCGCCGGTAGAAACTTGTTTGTCACGAAAATTATGATGACATTTTTTCGTCAATGAAATTAACACTGCTAAGAAGCATGCTATCTACACTGAAAAACAATGATTCATTGGATTTACTAAATATTTTTAAGGTAAGAGGTTGCAAACAATTTATATGAGCTGAATTTAAAGAAACAAATGAAGTTGAACATTACTCAATTTAATTTGTTTGTTTAAAATCAGCCCATATAAATTGTTTGCAACCTCTTACCTTAAAAAAGTTGTATTAAATCCAATGAATAGTTTTTTTTTTCAGACGCAGAAAAGCTAGTTCATGCTTTTATGACATGCTTTTAACTAACCTTAACATTTTATTTTAATTGCAATGCATGCAATAATGTGCACCTTTTGTAAAGCTGCTTTGATATAATAATTATTGTGAAAAGCGCTATACAAATACACTTGAATTGAATTGAATTGAATTGAACCCCTCGCAGTGCTCCATTGAGTGCATTGTGTCTGATTGCATGTCTGAGATTGCATATACAAGTCTGCAGTCAAATGCTACTGGCGTCAGAGCTCCAATGCAACTCAATGGCCGTTTCTGCTTCTCCTAGCAACTGTCCCGTCTTTTACATGCTTTATTTTTTTCGGAGGGGGTTCAGTCAGTGTCCTTATGGCAGGTCAGTCGCTTTCGCTGTCCTATTTATGGTAATGAGCCATCTGCCCTTTCTCCAGAGTCTGCTTTAGGGGAGAATCTGTGTCGGGACGGGCCAGGGGTGCGGGACAATCCACTGATGATTTAGGCTTGCTAAGCATGTGGACAGACTTGTTGATTTAAATGGAGGTAAAAATGAGGTAAAGTCTATAAGGAATACAGCTGTGGATACACACATCAGTATAGCATCATTTTTGTGACACTGTCCAACAATAATTACTAGCTAACTGTACATTATTGTGAAGGGTTAGGGTTGGAGTAGGTTTTTTTTATTCTAACTTTTATTACAAACTCAAAGTCCAATTACATACACTCACGGCCACTTTATTAGGTACACCTTATTAGTACCGGGTTGGACCCCCTTTTGCCTTCAGAACTGCCTTAATCCTTCGTGGCATAGATTCAACAAGGTACTGGAAATATTCCTCAGAGATTTTGGTCCATATTGACATGATAGCATCACGCAGTTGCTGCAGATTTGTCGGCTGCACATCCATGATGCGAATCTCTCGTTCCACCACATCCCAAAGGTGCTCTATTGGATTGAGATCTGGTGACTGTGGAGGCCATTTGAGTACAGTGAACTCATTACACCACCACTACCAGCCTGAACCGTTGATACAAGTTAGGATGGATACATGCTTTCATGTTGTTGATGCCAAATTCTGACCCTACCATCCGAATGTCGCAACAGAAATCGAGACTCATCAGACCAGGCAATGTTTCTCCAATATTCTATTGTCCAGTTTTGATGCGCCTGTGTAAATTGTATCCTCAGTTTCCTGTTCTTAGCTGACAGGAGTGGGACCCGGTGTGGTCTTCTGCTGCTGTAGCCATCTGCCTCAAGGTTGGACGTGTTGTGTGTTCAGAGATGCTCTTCTGCAGACCTCGGTTGTAACGAGTGGTTATTTGAGTTACTGTTGTCTTTCTATCAGCTGGAACCAGTCTGGCCATTCTCCTCTGACCTCTGGCATCAACAAGGCATTTGTGCCCACAGAACTGCCGCTCACTGGATATTTTCTCTTTTTCGGACCATTCTCTGTAAACCCTAGAGATGGTTGTGCGTGAAAATCCCAGTAGATCAGCAGTTTCTGACATACTCAGACCAGCCCGTCTGGCACCAACAACCATGCCACGTTCAAAGTCACTTAAATCACCTTTCTTCCCCATTCTGATGCTCGCTTTGAACTGCAGCAGATCGTCTTGACCATGTCTACATGCCTAAATGTATTGAGTCGCTGTGATTGGCTGATTAGAAATTTGCGTTAGGGCTGCACGGTGGCGCAGTGGGTAGCACGTTCGCCTCACAGCAAGAAGGTCGCTGGTTCGAGCCTCGGCTGGGTCAGTTGGCGTTTCTGTGTGGAGTTTGCATGTTCTCCCCGTGTTCGCGTGGGTTTCCTCCAGGTGCTCCGGTTTCCCCCACAAGTCCAAAGACATGTGGTATAGGTGAATTGGGTAAGCTAAATTGTCCATAGTGTATGTGTGTGAATGAGTGTGTATGGATGTTTCCCGGTACTGGAATATAATAATAATGGATGTATGGATGTTTCCCAGTGATGGGTTGCAACTGGAAGGGCATCCGCTGCGTAAAATATATGCTGGATAAGTTGGCAGTTCATTCCGCTGTGGCGACCCCAAATTAATAAAGGGACTAAGCCGAAAAGAAAATGAATGAATGAATGAAATTTGCGTTAACGAGCAGTTGGACAGGTGTACCTAATAAAGTGGCCGGTGAGTGTATAAGAAACATATATTCAGCTTAAAGTGACATTTAAAGGCTTAACTAGGTTAATTAGGCAAGTTATGGTAATTAGGCAAGTCATTGTATAACAGTGGTGTGTTCAGTTGACAATCGAAAACAAATATTGCTTAAGGGGGCTAGTATTGAAAAATTAAAAACTGCTTTTGTTCTAGCTGAAATAAAACAAATAAGACTTTCTCCAGAATAAAAAATATTATAGGAAATACTGTGAAAAATTCCTGAATCTGTTCATTTGGGAAATATTTGATAAAGAAAGAAATTGCAGGAGGGCTAATGATTTTGACTTCAACTGTACCAGGAGCAGAAGGATTCATGATACAGCAGACTGGCCATTACTGGGTCACTTCTTGACCTTCTCAGACTGAAGAAGAGCATTTAGGAGAGAGACTCACATATGCTGAGCAAAGCCCTGGAGACGCTAAAGGACTTGAGTGTGAAGTCAAGGCGTATGGGAGTCTATGATGAGCGGTAAAAACCACCAGCGGAAGCATTGAAAACAAGTGTGTTACATTTGTCCTGTTATGTAATGTGATTTTTGAGGGAACTTAACCCTTGTGTGCTGTTGGGGATGTTTTCATCCACTCTGGGCTGATTTTGAGGCTTAATTTGTCCACAACAACTGCCAACTGATGATCAACAGTAAAAATTACACATAGTACCTCTTCCCAACAGGAAAAATCAGCAACAATCAAGGATGCATGATTATATGGTGTCATGGCTTTGCAATCAAAAAATGTGGTTATAATTGAAGTCAATGGGGCATAAACAGCCCCGAACATAATGAAAGGGCAATCAATTTGCCTAGAGTGTATTGTTGAGTTTTTGAAAATCAAAGCATTTTCCCAAAATATGTGTCCAAATAAGATTTGTCACCAAAAATCATCCCATTTGCTGAAACACAGAAAGCTGTGGCCAAATTAAGACTCAAAATCACCTCAAAGTGGATAAAAACATCCCCAACAGCACACAAGGGTTAAGGAATTTATTTCTATAACAACATGTCTATAACTTAAAATTTCTTTCAGCAAGATGTTTTAAACTCTTGAACTCTGAACTGTTTTGGCTTGATTTAGTTAAAAACGACATCACTCAGCCACAGCCATATCACCCTGCAGCCTAAGACCGGTTACTCACTGAAGCTAAGCAGGGCTGAGCCTGGTCAGTACACCACATGAGAAAACTAGGTTGCTGTTGGAAGTGGTGTTAGCGAGGCCAGCAGGGGGCCCTCAACCTGTGGTCTGTGTGAGTCCTAATGCCCCAGTATAGTGAAGGGGACAATATACTGTCAGTGAGTATCGTCTTTCGGATGAGACGTTAAACTGAGGTCCTGACTCTCTGTGGTCAGTACACATCCCAAGGCACTTCTCGTAAAGAGTAGGGGTGTAAAGCCTCATTTACACTACGGGCGACTCGCAGTGGCAAAGTAACAAGCGTCCATTCATTTCAACGGAGAGTGAGCTACTTCCGGCGACCTCCGTCTACGCGTGCGACAGAGACCGTTGACGACCAGGTGGGTGTGTCGAGCGATGCGACAAAGTTGAGAATCCTTCAACTTTATGCAAATGAAGACCGACTCTCTTGAGCGACAGCCAATAGGAGCACCAGTATCCTCACGTGATCCTCTCTCTGCTCGCTCAGAGGCCTGTTGTATTCTCTGTGCTGTAGACCTACACAGACCTGTTTGCAGCAGGTCGCCACCCAGAGCGACAGACAGCTACAAAGTCGCTGCTAGTGTGAATGAGGCATGACTCCAGTGTCCTGTCCAAATTCCCTTCATCATGACCTATCATGTAATGTGTATTTTTTTATATAGCGCATTTATTGTGTATGGCCATACACCCAAAGTGCTTCACAATCATGATGGGGGTCTCTCCACACCCCCACCAGTGTGCAGCATCCACTTGGATGATGCGACGGCAGCCACAGGACAACGGCACCAGTGCGCTCACCACACACCAGCTATAGGTGGAGTGAAGAGACAGTGATAGAGCCAATTCGGTGGATGGGGATGATTGGGAGGCCCTGATGATGGAGGGAATTTGGCCAGGACACTGGAGTTACACCCCTACTCTTTACAAGAAGTGCCATGGGATTTTTAACGACCACAGAGAGTCAGGACCTCGGTTTAACGTCTCATCCGAAAGACGGCGCTCACTGACAGTATAGTGTCCCCTTCACTATACTGGGGCATTAGGACTCACACAGACCACAGGTTGAGCGCCCTCTGCTGGCCTCATTAACACCATTTCCAACAGCAACCTAGTTCTCCCATCCAGGTACTGACCTGGCTCAGCCCTGCTTAGCTTCAGTGAGTAACCGGTCTTGGGCTGCAGGGTGATATGGCTGTGGCAACAATAACACCATTGTGGAGTTTTTCTTTTATTATTTCAGCTAATAGGATTGTAAAAAGTTATTTGTTATACTCTCCCATTCACTGCGCTCTCAGTTTACCAACTATGACGACTTCCGCTGCTGAGAAACCCAGAGATGTGAAATGGCTTTATTAGCATAGGACTGAGCAACAATAACAGGAAGAAGCTGGACTAGAAAAGCACCAGTAAAAATGAAGGATCATGACAATAGATGATAGCAGCAACAGTGGAAGTGTGTGTGTGTGTGTGTGTGCATGCGTGTGTGTGTGTTTTTGTGCGTGTGTGTGTGCGTGTGTGCATGTGTGTGTGTTTGTGTGTTTGTGTGTGTGTGTGTGTGTGCGTGTGTGTGTGTGTGTGTGTGTGTGTGTGTGTGTGTGTGTGTGTGTGTGTGTGTGTGTGTGTGTGTGTGTGTGTGTGTTGTTCTGGAGGAGCTGCAGCCATAGCCCCACTTCGCTGTCTCACCATAAACACACTTTCACCACCTCCCCATGACTCCTGGTTGCGTAGAAACACGCGGCCCAGCCTGCCCTGCGGACACACACTCCTCGCTTCATTACACACTGCTCACTGAGGCGGCGACACCGAGGCGGCACGCGTTTCACACACACACATGCACAATACATCACACATACAATCACACATACAAATATATAAATATCACACACACACACACACTTGTACCCACACATGCACTCATATGCATACACACACATACACTCAAGTATACAGATTTTAGGACACACATGCTCATACACACACACACACACACACACACACACACACACACAC
>CAIGQV010003909.1:1515397-1526624 GCA_903798115.1 Danio jaintianensis | reverse complement strand
CACACACACACACACACACACACACACACACACACACACACACACACGCACGCACACACGTACACTCATATGCATACACACATACACTCAATATACAGGCTTAAGCACACACATGCACAAACACACACTTATCACACACAAATAACACACATGTGCACACACACACACACAAACCACACCCGTTTGGCAGTATACAGAGAGTCTTCAAGCGAGGGGTCTCACACACACTTATCACACACACACACACACACACACACACACACACACACACACACACACACGCTCATATGCATACACTCAAGTATACAGACATAAGCACACACACTTATATGGATGTGATATTTACACACATCAGTCCCGGATGGTGTTGTCCTGGGTGTGAAGTTCTCCATTAGAACAATGGTGGCAGCTTTAGCATGTGCTGCGGCCCACGCTGGGGCTGATGGTGCCAGTGACAGCGGCAGACACAGCATCACAATTGTCCCACTAGACAAAAGTGCACTTGTGCTGAGACAGTGGGTGAGGGGCTGTGGGAGAGAGAGAGAGGGACTGCTCTGCATTAGCCAATGAGTGCAAACAAACCCCTAACATGATCCTGCAAGAAAATCTGTTGTATAGACACTGTGCACTGCTAGATGCTTGCTAAGATGATCCGACTGTTTTTAATGTGTTGCTATGTGGTCGCTAGGGTATTCTGTTGGTTGTTAGGGTATTCTGGGTGGTTGTTATGTTTTAAGGTGTTGCTATGCTGTTACTAGGGTATTCTGGGTGGTTGCTAAGGTGTTACTATGCTGTTACTAGGGTAGTCTGGGTGGTTGTTATGTAGTTGCTAAGGTGTTACTAGGGTTTTCTGGGTGGTTGTTATGTTGTTGCTAAGGTGTTGCTATGCTGTTACTGGGACATTTTGGGTGGTTAGTGTATTCTGGGTGATTATGTGGTTGCAAAGATGTTGCTTTTCTGTTACTAGGGTATTATGGGTGGTGGTTATGTGGTTGCTAAGGTGTTGTTATGCTGTTACTAGGGTATTATGGGTGATTGTTGGGGTATTCTGGGTGGTTGTTAAGGTGTTGCTATGCTGTTACTAGTTTATTCTGGGTGGTCGTTGGGGTATTCTGGGTGGTTGCTAAGGTGTTGCTATGCTGTTACTAGTTTATTCTGGGTGGTTGTTAGGATATTCTGGGTGGTTGTTATGTGGTTGCAAAGACGTTGCTATGCTGTTACTAGGACATTTTTTTGGGTGGTTATTATGAGATTGCTAAGGTGTTGCTATGCTATTACTGGGATATTCTGGGTGGTTGTTAGAGTGTTCTAGGTGGTTGTTATGTGGTTGCTAGGGTATTCTGGGTGGTTGTTATGGGGTGGGTTGCTAAGGTGTTGCTATGCTGTTACTGGGATATTCTAGGTGGTTGTTAGAGTATTCTGGGTTGTTGCTAGGGTAGTTGCTGGTTGTTATGTAGTTGCAAAGATGTTGCTATGCAGTTAATAGGGTATTATGGGTGGTTGTTATGTTGTTGCTAAGGTGTTGCTATTCTGTTACTGAGGTATTCTGGGTGGTTGATAGGGTATTCTGGGTGGTTGTTGTGTGGTTTCTAGGATATTCTGGGTGGTTGTTATGTGGTTGCAAAGATGTTGCTATGATGTTACTAGGGTATTCTGGGTGGTTGTTATGTGGTTGCTAAGGTATTGCTATGCTGTAACTAAGGTATTCTGGGTGATTGTTAGGGTATTCCGGGTGGTTGTTATGTGGTTGCTAGGGTATTCTGGGTGTTTGTTGTGGTATTCTGAGTGGTTGTTATGTGTTTGCAAAGATGTTGCTATGCTGTTACTAGGGTATTCTAGGTGGTAGTTAGGTGGTTGCTAAGGTGTTGCTATGCTGTAACTAGAGTATGCTGGGTTGAAGGCGGGGCTTCATTTGCCACATATTAACCCTTACATTTTCCCCCATTCAAAACTATGTGAGGTGTTAACTAGCTGACAGTGCGAGGGGATTTTTATGGCATTACTCCTGTAGGTGGTTGTTAAGGTATTCAGATTGTTTAGCATGCTGTTATGTGGTGTTTGGGCTGGTTTGTGCGGTTGCTTATAATGCCCCACTAAAAATATTCTGGTTTATACACTCAAAAAATTATGTTTGCTATTTTTTTCAAACTACTTATTTAAAATGAGCTGAAACAACACAATCATTGAGGGTTTTTTTTGTACTTCATTATTTTATGTTCAATCCACTGAAATTTGTAAAAACTAAGTTAACTTAATTCCTTCCTGTTGTCCCAACACAAATCGATTGTGCGGAACCCAGCACTTTTTTTTTTACAGTGTGGATTATAATGCTTAAATATGATATTTTTCATATTATGTTCACCCATATTACAGTTGTACTTGTAATGATACTGAAACAAGATGAAAAATGAATCGAAGAATAGAGAAAGGATATAATCACAGCGTGTAATATCACATTCATTCATGTGTCAGTGTTCAAATGCCGGAGTTGAGCTTTTGTTTCGGTGTCTCGCCCGAACAGCAGCCACTTCATCTAACAAAAGCCCTTCTAAACAAGCCTGAAACACAATACACTATCTGGAGGTGCAAATCAGATTAGCCTATTGATCTCGTGTTGTTTTATTGCCTCCGTAAATTCTGTTTTACTTCAGTAACGGTGGTTTCATACAGACCAATGAACACCTCTGGAAGTTAATTAAGGGAAAACGAAGGAGTTTGAGTCGTCTTAAAGAAACAGCATTTAATCAAGTCACAATGTGAGGAAAGCATTTATTATATTATCCAGAAGGCAAACTTCTGCCCATATAGAAGTTTGATCTATGGAGAAGATAAGCAAACAGCTGAAGTCAAATGTATTCACCCTCTTGTGAATTTTCTTTGTCACATATTTCCCAAACGATGTTTAACAGAGCAAGGAATTTTTCACAGTATTTCTTATAATATTTTTTCTTCTGGAGAAAGTCTTATTTGTTTTATTTCGGCTAGAATAAAAGCAGTTCTTTTTTTTTTTTTAAACCATTTTAAGGTCAATATTATTAGCCCCCTTAAGCAATATTTGCTTTGGATTGTCAACAGAACAAACCATTGTTATACAATGACTTGCCTAATTACCATAACTTGCCTAATTAATCTAGTTAAGCCTTTAAAATGTCACTTTAAGCTGAATACTAGTATCTTGAAAAATGTTATGTTGTCACAAAAGGAGTCGGAAGCAAAGACGTTAAGGATCAACAAAGTTTAAGCATGGCAGTGAATAGTGGAGGCAGATAGGTTTAGCTTGGCGTGGATCGGCCTGTGGCGGATAGAGGGGAGCTCAGACTCACACACAGGGACCAGACGAAGACCAGATGGGGAAACCACGAATGATGGATACTAGGATGAACTCTGAGGACACTGGAGGTGGGATTGAGATGGGCCAGAGACTGGGAGTGGAATTGCCACACACACACACTGAGGAAACAATGAGGACCAGACGTGAAACCAGGAGATGACAACACTAGAAGGGACACAGGAAACAAAGGCAGTAAATAACCTTTAGAACTGAGGTAAAACTGACCGTGTAGGAAGAATCGGTCCTTCTGGATGGCAACAAGGCCAGACACAGAGTGAAGTGAGAGTGCACTATTTATGGGGCTGTGGTGATGAACGGGGATGCAGGGCAGGTGTGAAGCTGATCAATGCACAGGGTGATAGAGTGGAAGGGGAGCCTGGTCTGACTGTGACATATGTATGTCATCATGGCAAAAATAAAAGAAATCAGCTATTAGAAATTAGTTATTAAAACTATCCATTCATTCATTTTCCTTTGGCTTAGTCCCTTATTTATCAGGGGTTGCCACAGCGGAATGAACCGCCAATTATTCCAGCATATGTTTTACATAGCGAATGCCCTTCCAGCCACAACCCAGTACTGGGAAACATCCATACACTCTCACATGCACACTCATACACTACGGCCAATTTAGCTTATTCAATTCTCCTATGCTGCATGTGTTTGGACTGTGGGGGAAACCGGAGCACCAGAGGAAACCCACACCAACACGGGGAGAACATGCAAACTCCACACAGAAATGCCAACTGGCCCAGCCGGGGCTCGAACAAGCGACCTTCTTGCTGTGAGGCCAGAGTGCTAACCACTAAGTCACTGCTCCGCCCTTATTAAAACTATTATGTTTAGAAATGTGTAAAATATACAGGGGGTTAATAATTCAGGAGGGCTTCAACTGAATATGATACACAAGTTCATATTTGGATTTCACATATGTAAAAATATGTCATATATGCAATTTCAAAATATTGCAAAAATGGCAATTTTCATATATTTTTTTAAACCATTCAAGTAATATATATATATATAGTGCTCAGCTTAAATGACCCTCATAGATCTCACTTTTATATTAATATTTTCTATAGGATGCAATATTTGTGCATAGTTAGTACCAAAGACAAAACTGGAACTAATCTAACAACAATACTTAAGATTACGGCCCAAAAATTAGTACATCCAAATTATTATGTTGGGGTAAAATATAAAATGAACTTTAATAAACAGGAAAAATAAAGAGAAACATAAAAACCAAAAAATATATTCCCTGGGAAAAGGCTATAGACAATTTATATATCAAATTATAGCTAATATATTTAAACATATACAGTGTGTAAATTTTTTAAAATGTTTAATGGTTGAAAATTTTTTTTGTAATCTGCCATTTTTTCAATATTTTTTTGCATATATGACATATATTTACATATGTGAAATCCAAATATGATCTTGTGTGTCATATATGTCATTTACATATCTTACCATACACTGTAAAAAATGCAAGATTCCACACAATTCATTCATGTTGTCCCAACACAAATTGATTAAGTTCATTCATTCATTCATTTTTCTTCGGCTTAGTCTCTGATTTATCAGAGGTCGCCACAGTGGAATGAACCGCCAACTTATCCAGCATATGTTTTACACAGTGGATGCCCTTCCAGCCGCAACCCTGTACTGGAAAACACCCATACACTCTCACATTCACACACACTCATACACTACGGCCAATTTAGTTCACCCAATTCACCTATAGTGCATGTGTTTGGACTGTGGGGGAAACCGGAGCACCCGGAGGAAACCCACGCCAACATGGGGAGAACATGCAAACTCCACACAGAAATGACAACTGGCCCAGCCGGGACTCGAACCAGCAACCTCTTGCTGTGAGGCCAGAGTGCCAACCACTGAGCCACCGTACCGCCCCATTGATTAAGTTCATTCGTTCATTCATTTTCTTTTTGGCTTAGTCCGTTTATTAATCAGGGGTCACCACAACGGAATGAACTGCCAACTTATTCAGCATATGTTTTATGCAGTGGATGCCCTTCTAGCTGCAACCCATTACTGGAAAACACGCAAACACTCTCATTCACACACACACACTACGGACAACTTAGCCTACCCAATTCATGCCAAACTGGAGCACCCGGAGGAAACCCACGCCAACACGGGGAGAACATGCAGACTCCACACAGAAATGCCAGCTGGCCTAGCCGGGACTCAAACCAGCGACCTTCTTGCTGTGAGGCCACAGTGCTAATCACTGAGCCACCATGCCGCCCCATCGATTAAGTTAACTTAACAAATTTAAGTGGATTAAACATAAAACAATTAAGCTGTCCCAATAAAAATCTCAAGAATTGTGTTGTTTCAGCTTATTTTAAATAAGTTTAGATAAGCAGCAAATATATATATATATATATATATATATATATATATATATATATATATATATATATATATATATTTTAAGTGTATATCAGATGTCTATGCACTTAATTTGAAATATTTAGTATTTGTTTACTTATTAAATTGCTTTGCTGATATCTTTAAAGAGCCAGTCCGTCAGTAAACAGCTTCAGTATGACGAAACTATTTATGTTGCATATCTAGGCCACATGAAAACCAAGACAGTGGGCTAATTGCTCCACGGCGTCACTGCATGTCAAGTGTTTTATTACCGTCATGTGTCTATCAGCACTGATAAGAGTCAAGCAGGAGCTGTTGACACATTTCATAAAGGACCGACACACACAAAGGGCTGTCAAACACGGGGCTTCTGTAAGCAAACACACTCCGCTGTCACAGTGTTTAATAAGGCGCTCTGTGTCAGGCAAACACCACCCGTGGAGATCCATCCACACTTCACATCTGGAGGAACACAGGGTCTGCACTGTATAAAAACAAACAAACATCCTAATACAAGAAATAAATGAAGGATTTAAGAAGTATACAGACTAGAAACAAGACAAATGATCTGCCAGTGCGTTAAGATAATTATACTTGGTACACTGTAAAATTTACAACCCAGGATCATTCTGAAAACGTAGCCCTAAATACATTTCTGGAGAGCGCCAAATACGTCCCAGGAGCTACTGTTTTTTGCAGTATTTGTTTTCGCAAATCCATCAGAGGCCGCTGTGTACACTTTATCAGATCTCAAATTTCTCTCGTGAGTGCCATTCGTGCCTGCTCTTCTCGTGTAAATCCACCAGAGGCCGCTGTCGACTGACTGACTGAATGACTGACCGATAGACCAAACCCCCCACCCACTCCCATCCCTAAACCCAACCGACAGTGTTTTCAAAAGCAATCCAGAAAAAGAAAAGCCCTCGCCTGATTTTTAACCACGTTTTCAGATTTTACCACATTTACCCAAATTCTCATTCTGCTTTCTGGACCCGTTCTTCACCCAACTCGAACCCCATCATCCCGGTCAACTCCTCTCTGCGTCTCAAGTCCAGAAAAGGAACGCCATCATACTGCCCCGTAGCATTCATTTTAAAGACGAAATGCAGCCATACGTTCCTCTGGCTACATAATTCACAATCTCCAGAAATGTATACGGTGGTACGTTTTCAGAATGAGCCTATATTGAAAATGTATGTGGATTTAACTAGATTGAGCACAAAAAAATTAAGTTGTCCCCCAAAAAACTTAAGAATTGTGTTGTTTCAACTCATTTTAAATAAGTAAGTTTAAACAAGCAGCAAAAGTCATTTTTGAGTGTAAGATTTCTTGAAATAAGAAAACTTGCCTATGCTTTAGTGAAGGAAAAAATGCTTTATAACACTTATTTACTGCAAAAAAATGCTTTTCTTACTTCGATTTTTGTCTTGTTTCTATTCCAAATATCTAAAATATTTTTAAATCAAGCAGCATTTCCTATAAAAACAAAAAAGACTGTCTTGTTTTAAGAAATAATATGTCAAAATGCACAATATAAATAAAACAAGCTAAATAATCTCATGTCAAAAGAATAAACAAGATTATTTTGTAAGAAAGAAAAGTCAGAAAAGCATTGTTTGCAGTGTTCCAAGCAATGCATTTAATCTAAGTATATTAAAACCAGCTTTTTAAACTGTATGCTTTTCTTACTTTGTGTAAAAAAAGGTCTGAAAACTAGAGTTACTAATTAATTAAAACTATAAGCAATTCAACTTTTTTTATAACAAGATTAAATCTTATGTGTGAATTAAATCAAGATCACACATGCATACAAGCTAAAATAAAGTCTTAAAAATACAAGGCTGGTCTTAAATTATGTCTCTGATTGTAATTAAACTAAATTCGCAGATAAAATACCTAACTTTAAGCTTTACTAAGATAAAGAGGCGACGCGGTGGCGCAGTGGGTAGCGCTGTCGCCTCACAGCAAGAAGGTCGCTGGTTCGAGCCTCGGCTGGGTCAGTTGGCATTTCTGTGTGGAGTTTGCATGTTCTCTCCGTGTTCGTGTGGGTTTTCTCCGGGTGCTCCGGTTTCTCCCACAAGTCCAAAGACATGCACTATAGGTGAATTGGGTAAGCTAAATTGTCCGTAGTGTATGGGAGTGTTTGGGTGTTTCCCGGTGATGGGTTGCAGCTGGAAGGGCATCCGCTGCGTGAAACATATGCTGGATAAGTTGGCGGTTCATTCCGCTGTGGCGACCCCTGATGAATAAAGGGACTAAGCCAAAAAGAAAATGAATGAATGAATGATAAAAAAAGAATCTTAAATAATCTTAAAACAAGCCTAATTATCATCCATTCCACCTGCAAATTACACTGCTACATCTAACAACTCCACAGCCCTGAAAACTGTTTTGTTGAAATCTGATTTGACATTTAATTATATTTCCCTGGTTTGTAACTAATATCTTTATTCTTAATTGTCCTTACCTCTGATATTGTGATTATCTTTTAAATCTTTTTATGATATTATTTTCCTGTTTCTCTTTCTTATGTAGTGTCGTGTTTGTCAAAAGACTGCTTACGTGCATGTAAGGTTTACTCGATCACCAGCTAGCCCTAGTTACATTAGGGCAGATATAAATGTCCAAGTCATTGATATTAAAATGAATTGCTACTCTTGTGCCTTTATTAGCATATTTGCATTTTTCGCATATTTACTGGTTATTAAAACCAATCTAAAATTAGTTCATCCTGTCAGTAAGATAATAATCTAACAGAATCTGATATGGCAATATATAAAAGAGTGTGTATTTGAAGTTTCAGCTCAAAATGCACCATGATTTTTTTTTAAACTGCCCCTTTTAGGGTGATCCAAACTGTGCCATTTTGGTGACTGTCTCTTTAAATTCAAATGAGATTGAGCTCTTTTCAAAAGAGGGCGGAGCTACAAAGGCCTATGCAACATTACTTCTGTGAAAAACTGAAAATGTCAAGAGAAGTGTCTCAGAAGAAGGCAGTCTATGGAGACTATAGTGTTAGATTGTCAATCCTAAAACTGTTCATCATAATGAGGGAGAGATGGTCACTAGTGGGCGGGGCTTTCCCCCTCTGATGACACGTACAAAGGGAGAATGTCAATGTCAAGTGTTTCTGCAGACTGTTTTTATCAAGTGTGATTATAAAAAATAGAATTAATAAATTTTTACCATTAGAAGCTTGCTATATTTACACACTGCTGACACACAACTGTGTTTAAATCCCTTATAAAAGGGATTTTTGCATAATAGGTCCCCTTTAAAGTCGTCCATCCAGAATCACTAATTAAATTTTTATATCACACACTATTTCAAAGATAAATCTAAAGACAAAAATATAAAAACTGACTATTTTTATAAAGAAAAGAAAGCAGATGGCGGATGGGAGTGCCACAGTTAGTCTGCACTTGCCCTCAGGTGAATGCAAATAGTTCTTGTTTACCCGGTTTGGCCACCCTTACACCTTTATCTATGTAAATGCTCTTAAACTGCCAGACAGTGAAGGCGGCGGCTTGTGTGCTTTTGCTGCCGTCACATTTGAGTGAGACATACACTGTTTTGACATGTAGTCTTTTACCAATATTGAATCTCAAATATTGGGTTAAGGATGATTTAACAATACAGATAGTGCATAGTAACACCCTAGCAAGCCACCACCCTAATATCCCTAGCAACTGCATAGCAACAATCTTGCAACTACTCAAAACACCATACCAAGTGCATAGTAACGTGTTAGTAAACACCTAAAAGACCCAATCCAGTAACACCCTAGCAACCATTCGAAACACTCTAGCAACTGCTAGCAACACTATAATCACTCTTCTTAACATCACTCTGTCTACCACCCAAAAAAACATAGCAACTTCATAGCAACACAATGACAATCATCCAAAATGACATAGCTGCTTATTAACAAACTTGCAACCAGTCAGAAACACCAACTGCAACAAAAACACTATAGCAACCATTTGAAACACTCTAGCAACTGCATAGCAACACACAGACAACCACCCAAAATCCTTAGCAACTCCATAACAGCACCATGACAACCACCCAAACACCTATGCAACTGCATAGCAACCTTCTGAATCCACAACAACTGCATAGCAACACTCTGACAACAAACACACAAAGTCGTTAGCAACTCCATAACAGCACCATGACAACCACCCAAACAACTATGCAACTGCATAGCAACCTTCTGAATCCATAACAACTGCATAGCAACAATCTGACAACAACCACAAAATCCCCAGCTACGCCGTAGCAACACTCTGACAACCATCCAAATCCTTAGCAACTGCTTAGCAACAATCTAACAACACACACAAAACACCTTATTTATATTGTTGCATTCTGACAACAACCCAAATCACCATAACTGCATAGTAACACCCTAGCAACCACCCAAATCACCCTAGCGACTCCATAGCAGCACAACACCCTAGCATCTACTCAGAACATTCTCCCACCATGGAGGTGACCTCAGCACAGACAAGCACAACTCAGTGTTTTTATGATACATTATATTTCGATCAGAAAGAGATCATGGTGACTTTAATCAGTGGAAGCGGAAAGAGGAAACGCATAAATGTTGGTATATTTATCTCGGATGGCGTGTAGGTCAAGCAAGTTTGCATGTGAGATGATAGAATTACAGAACGGAGTCTCGCCCTAATGCGATATTGAAGACTGCAGAGATGGGTTTGCAGACTGGAGTACATTAAAGAGCTGCCTTAATTCAATAACCCTCCAATGCCAGATACGGTGTCACAGCTCGTTTTGATGAAGTACAGCAACATTGCATGCGTTCACAAGAGCAAGAAAGTCTATCATGGGAACCGAGATGGATTGCACAGCGAAGTATCTCATGAACAAACCCAGCTCACCATTAATGGAGTGTTTTATTAGCCACCTGGAATGGAGTGGAGTGCCTGTGTATTGGCTGAGCAGACATGCAGTGTGGGTGTGAGTGTGCGAGTGTGTGTGTGTGTGTGTACCCATACGGTAAAAAATATTCTTTCAAGTATATTTCAAAATATAATAAATGGCTATTAAAATATATTTGGTATTTTTGGCTCAGTGGTTAGCGCTGTCGCCTCACAGCAAGAAGGTCGCTGGTTCGAGTCCCGGCTGGGCCAGTTGGCATTTCTAAGTGGAGTTTGCATGTTCTCCCCATGTTGGCATGGATTTCCTCCGGGTGCTCCGGTTTCCCCCATAGTCCAAACACATTACCATAGGTGAATTGGATAAACAATTAGTGTGTGTGTGTGTGAATGAGTGTGTATGGGTGTTTCCCAATACTGGGTTGCAGCTGGAAGGGCATCCGCTGTGTAAAACATATGGCGGAATAGTTGGTGGTTCATTCTGCTTTGGCGACCCCTGGTAAATAAGGGACTAAGCCGAAAGAAAATGAATGAATATTTTTCCAAAAATAAAATAAAATAAAATAAAATAAAATAAAATAAAATAAAATAA
>CAIGQV010003909.1:1488836-1502515 GCA_903798115.1 Danio jaintianensis | reverse complement strand
TCAGCGAGTTTGTGTAGCGTTCATATTACGTATTAAGTGTTTACAATCTTACAGTTTACAGCTTACAGTGTTTAATCTTTACAGTCTTTAGCAACAAATGAAGTGTAAAACAGATCCGAAATCAAAAGATTTCACAGAGGATTTGAGGAGACTTCATGTTAAGCGAGAGGGGAAAAGGGCTGAAGACACATTAAATAGAGTGGAATGGCGTGCGTCGCGCGCGCTGCAGCAGTTGCCAGGGGAGATCGAAGGGGAGGGGTTATGATTGGCTGAAGTGGGTCTGTTGCCTGGCAACGGCAAAGGGGTTTGGTAGCGTTGCTGTGCGGCGTGATCTGTGCGCAGCGCCAATGGAGGAAACAGTTTGAGGCTGAACAGTCGGACTACTGACGGGAGAAAAAGCTCCGCGTGTCCCAATGTGAGTAACCAAACCCGGTCTGCAGCTTTCTGTGCTGTCGAGGGACTTTATATTTGTGTGACTAGCGCGGAAAGTTAACACGCGACAGACAGGGCAAGTTGACGTGAAAAGCATGGGCGGATATATCAGGCTGAGCTTCGGTGGTTCCTGTGTTGTTTCTTTAGTGCTGTTTGTTGTCGTTCAGATGTCGAATTTCACGGCATTCTTACGAGCGGAATCACCCAAACGCGAACATTCCGTCGCTGCTTCTCCTGCCATGTGCTCCAATCCAGCAAACAACTTCTTTTGTGGCGGAGGACACTTGCTCAAGTGTTCTCGCGCACTTCTGAGTGGAGGACCGATATCTGACATTATTTTGCCCGTCACTCTTTTGTTAACAGCGAGAGCGGAACTCTGACTGAACTCATTTCTGTAGCGTTACATTGTCTTTCTTCACTCGTTTGTGATGTGATTATTGTGTCCGCATCTGCATATGTGGGTTGTTGTCTTATAACGTCAATATGAAGTTTTTAGACAATATTTTCTTTGTTAGTAATCAGTAAATGGCTTTTAATGTTGGTAGTTGACGTATAACGTTAATACATGAAGTAATTAAAACACATTTATTCAGTGCATGTCTTTTGATAATACAAATGTTTCTATTTCAACACCAACATTTACATTTATTTAAATGTATATGGCAAAGTGTATGTTTGATGCTGTGACCTGATCGTTTATTGTGGCCCGTCTAAACGCACTATATTGCAGTTGACTCAAATAGCTCCGTTTTGAGGCATTAAACCATGTCTCTTTCTTGTTAAATGTCATTAAAAAAAATGTTAAATAGTTTTTGAAGGAGCATATGTAATTGCTTACAATGTCAAAAACTCATATTTTGGACCGAACACATTGCAAAGCTTTTATTTGTGGGAAAAGGTAAATGCTTTAATTAATTAAAATAGGTTTCCAATAGTTTTTTTGTGACAATAGTTTTATTAATGATGGTTGGATTGAGCCTGTTAGAGATGATGAGCATTGTAATTGTGCCTAACTAATTGATGATTTACCAAGAAGTCTTGGCAATGAATTTGGTAGGCTTTTTTGTTATGAGATTTTTTTTGTGTGAGTTAATTGAGCATATAAGTATAAAACAAGTGTTGGATTAAGTATATCAGGGACCCCGCGGGCTCTTAAAAATTCTTAAAATGTCTTCTATTTCAAAAACAAAATTTTAGGCCTTAAAAAGTCTTTAATTCACTTTAATATTGTCTTGTAGGTCTTAAATAATTTTAAACAGGTCTTAATTTTCCTCAGTCCAAGTAAAGCTACCCAACCGGGCCGATATTCATCCAATCACCAGCAATCTATCTCAATAAAACTTTTTATATATTTAAGTTTGTTTTTTTATTGCAAAGAGATCCAATTTATAATAGCTGTAAATTAAATTCCATAATCAGAAAAACTAAAAACAATTACATGATAATAACAGTAATAACAATTAATAACAATTTCTCATGATAGTAACAGAGCAGCACATCACTTTACATGATACATTATACTCAATCAGTTTGGACCAAAAGTCAACAAACGTATATTTTTGATTATTTATGTCATTGTCTTCATAATAAATAAACTTTTAACAATGTTAAACTGGTCGTTAAAAAAAAAAAAGAAATATTTTGTTAAAAAAAAAGTGTATACAACTAGAGTTTTCTTGTTTTGACGCATTAAAATATGTCGCTAAGAAATAATTACATCATATTTGTTTGTTTTTGGGGTTTTTTTGTGGCAACCGACCAGGCCATTAGAAATAGTCATTAGTGTTTAGCCCTGTATAAGTCTAAAAGTTAATTCATAATGGTCTTAAAAGGGTCTTAAAAAGTCTTAAATTGGACTTGATTAAACCTGCAGAAGGTATATGAGTGTATATCAGCATTGGCAATCCTGTTTACTAGAAATCTCGCCACTGGTTATAGGAAACACATGGTTTGTGTAGTAGTGTGTTTAATTTAAATGAAAGTAAAATGTGTTACAAACAGCATACTGACATGGTTTTTGTGAGTCATTACAGCTACACTGCCAGAAATGAAATCTGTTGACATGCATGCTTGCCATACCACCTGTGTTAGAGACGTTTTTGACAGGAAACATTTGACTTAACTTTACTCTGTGAGTATAGTTTAGTTCCTCTTAGTTCTTGCTTTTGTTTGTGATAAAGAGCCTGTTCGTTGCCTGCTGCGGGGTCCATATGAGCTCCATTCACTGGAAGCTTGACCTCATTGACATGATGCAATCTGTTCACAGGATAATCACTTTCAGAGCAAGTCTGCTCATTGATTGAATATGCTTTGCTATTATTCCCTAACGTTCGAGTCACAACAACTTATTATGCCAACGATCATGTCTGCGATTCATAGCCCACTTTTCCTGAATCTCCTAAATGCTGAAGCTTAAGTCTCGACATAGCATCACTTCAAAAGCAAGTAAACAGCTGTGGGAATTCTCGACTAATCTTATCAAGATGTTTTTATGATGCTGTGGTCACATGTATTGTGTTGCGGTTAATGTTTGACACCAGTCATTGCTAAAGATCAGCTACTAAAGTTAGAAACCTTGAATTGAATGGAGGGACTAATCAAATTTGGAGTTTTGTTTAAGGTAGGACTATGCGATATTGAATAAAAATGTGATAGCATGCTAAATAATGTGATATTTTTCTATATGTGTCATGATATTTAAAATAAACAATTATAATCAAACATATGTTTCAGAATATTTCAGGAAAAAGAAAGCATCACTACAACTCAGGGCTGCACAATAAAGTGTTTCAGCATCAATATTGCAATGTTATCATTCACAATAATCACATTGCAGGATATATAATGTTGAGTCTGGGGTTATAAATTATCATTTGCATGGGTTTTTGAGGCCTGTGACTGTATGAGGATTTTAAAAGCATTCAGGCCTAAGAAATTGTACCATTTGTAACTTTAATAACTGTTAATTTTATTGAATTATTCATAAAAATGAAGACTATGCAGTATTATTGTACATTTGACTATTCAATTACTGTGTACCTGAATAGTTAGACTCCTCGGAAAACAATACTAGACTGTATATTTAGTATATTTCATTTGTATTTTTTCATTATTGCATTTATATATGCTTGTAGATTGTTTATTATATTTAATGCAGATGTGGTTCCGGTACAGACCCATACCAATCAATCTAAAATTATAAATTCTTTTCCAATAGAGGTAAAGTCATCTGGTGTAATTGTACTCTTGCCCCAATATATAGCGCAGAAAAACCAAAATATTGCAATGTCAGATTTTTCCAATATCCTGCAGCCCTACTACAAGTTCTTCTAAAAGTGAACAGCCGTGTTTTACTGTTGCATAAAACAAATTAAACATTTTAATGCAAACTAAACTAAGTGTCAACCTGAAAACATCAAGAACAGTCAGGAAAACAAAAACACTTTAATTAGCTTGAGTTACAAACTTGCTGTTGTATTGATTTCTTAACATGGCTTGTTTGCTTGGTCATGAAGTATATCAGCATCCATAATAAAACTGTTACAGATTTTTGGACAAAAAAAACCCCCATGATGACCAATTATTGCCTGATGTGCTGTAATATCTTTTAGAAGTTGTGCTAGTAGCAGGCACACAAATATTTATTTACCTTAAATTGCTAATTTGTTGCAAACCATTGTAATATATCGCAATATTTCAATATGTTGCGCAGCCCTAGTTGATGTCATTGGTTGTGTGCATATCTGTGTGATTGTTTGCCATTGGCTGACATCCTCAGCCCTACTAAAGAAGTGCTACCCCATTAATGTCAAATAGATTTATTGAGTTCAAGTCAGACTGTTGAATTTGTTCAGAGGAGAGGGTTGTGGGTTGGTCAGTTCTCTACATTCAACAGATGTTGTTTGCTGACAGCAAGACCCAAGATAAACAGCACACAAAGACAACAATAAGATAAAAGAAACAACTGCTCACCCTATTGCTTAACTGCCAGTTGAACAGACTCACAGTTGTTTGTACATGTGGTGCGAAATGAACAAATTCAACCAGAACCCAAGAACCATAGTAAAACAGTTCACCCAAAAATGAACATTTCCTCACCAGTTCCTCACACTCGAGTGGTTTTAAACTTTCTTTTTTTCTGTTAAACACAAAACACGATATTCTGAAGAATGTTGGAAAAAAGCAGCCATTGACATCCATAGTAGGAACAAAAAATAGGATGTAAATCAATGCCCCACCATTAATCTTCAGTCTATTCCTTTATATTCAACAGAAGAAAGAAACTCAAGTTTGAAACAAGTGAGTAAATGATGACAGAATTTAATTTTTTTGGTGAACTGTCCCTTTAAGTGCTACAAAGTCGCATTTATTTAGAAAAAAAAGTGTATGTACTAGTGCTACAAAGACCCTAGAAATCATTACACTTACCTGAAGGACCTATAATTTAACAACACAATTAAATAATTGACTCTTCAAATTTAAATCAAGACCAGTATAAAAACAAATGTTATTTGTAGGTGTTTTTCTAAATGTATTTCAATTTTCGGTGCCAAATGCTTAGTGTGTCGACACATGGCACTGTTCGCGGCGACCCAAGTTCGATTTCGTTTGCCAATCCTACCGTTCTCTCTGCTCTTCGGTCTTGTCCCAAATAAAGTAAAAAAACTCCACCTAAAAATAATTATATATATTTCATAATATATTTCAGTTGTCAATATTTCAGTATATAATATTATTTCAATTGTCAAATCAGACCTTGTTCACACAGATCTGCAACAGCAACTAAAATACTGTATTAATGCATAATAGGTCAGTAGATGACAATGGCAGTTTATAAAGAAAACGTTTTGTAACTTGTACATGTCCCTAAATAAAAAAGTACATACATTCTTTTAACTTTAATGCAGATTTTTGACTTATTTAAAAGATCTGTATGTGCACATTAGGCAGATTTTTTTATTTATTATTAAAATATGATCTTTTTGCTCTGACTATTTTGGCCCCTCCCCTCCACCCTGTCATATAGAGAGACATAACACATAAGTTGTCATTGTAGTAATGCAAAAAAAATTGTTTGGTATTTTTCAGAGACCCACAGCACACACCATACAATCAGCACTTCATACAGATTTCTTTTCCACTTAAAGATGTAAATTGTCTGCAAACAAGTTTCATGTTGACTAAAAAAAAGGGAATGTTTCTATAAAATAAAAGTAGTGTTAATTGAATCTATTTTAGAGTTTCAAAGTGTACTTCTATTTAGATTGTTTAGCGTGACTTTTGCAGAAACTAAATTAAAGATAAGATGAGATATAAGATGACCTAGAGGTAGAAGTCCGCCTTCGGGATGATCTATAAATTTTAAATCTCTTGTTAAGTTTTCCAGTGAGATCGTCTTACTGAAGTGAATGCCGAATAAACAAAAAAAACCTATCTGTTGTGTTTAAATGGACCACTCAAGCTAGTACTCCTTTCACTTCATTTCTTTCACTTGCCTAAATCACTAAGCAAAACACTTTTGGAGTGTGTTGGAAGCTTTCAGAAAATGCCTGTAGAGAGCGGAAGCATTCGCTGATGAGGATGTGAATTGGCTGAATGGATATTTCCCTAGATGGGTGTTGCAGACATTGTAGGATGTCCTGTCTTAGACGTGGAACTAAACACATACGGGAAACTCTGCTCTGTTGTGTTTCACCACAGACAAATCATGTCATGCATGCTGAGAACTAACTCTGAAATGATGGTGAATAAGTCGGATGATGATTGACAACTAGTGTAGGTTGTTTGCATGATTAGTGATAGGTTTTTGTCAGAATTAAAATTTTCTTGCTATGATTAATTGCTTTAATCACAGTATTATCACGATATTGACCCAAGCTGCAAAAACTAGCTACTTTAACTAAAGCTACTTTAAAAGGTATAATTACAAAAAATACAAAAAATACTAACTACAATAGTTAACACTTTACAATAAAGTCTCATTAGTAAATATTAGTAAATGCATTAAAATCAACAGTGAAAATAGCAATTTTATAGTTATATGTTAATTAATTTTTAAGTAATACATTAAGTTATTAAGCGCATTTAATAAAACGATTACGACTTTTGATTTTAACGCGTTAACTAAGAAATGAACATTGACTAAGATTAACAAATGCTTTTGTAGTTAGTTAAAATAACTGATGTTAACAAATGGACCCTGACTGTACAGTCAATAATAAGTTACTGTAGCTGTAAATAATAATTGACGGTATTTTTAAGTGTTCAATTCAATTCATGTTTATTTATATAGCGCTTTTCACAATGTAGATTGTGTCAAAGCAGCTTAACATAGTTCTAGTAAAGTCCAGATTTCAGAGTTGAAGTTCAGTGTAGTTTAGTTCAGTGTGGTTTAAATTTCACTGCTGAAAGTTCAAACACTGTAGAGCAAATCCACCGAAGCGCAGCTCCACAAGTCCCGATCAAGCCAGCGGCGACAGTGGCGAGGAAAAAAAAAATTCACCAATTGACGAAGTGAAGGAAAAAAAAAACCTCGAGAGAAACTAGGCTCTGTTAGGCACGACCATTTTTCATCTGGCCAAACTTCCTGTTCAGAGCTGTAGTCTAGGCGCTGGAGGCTGAAGAAGCTGGACGTCCATCGTGGAGAAGCTGCAGGTGTGAGGTGTGAGAGTGTTCTATCAGTTTGCGGAGGTGCTCAGCCCTGGCGGATTTTAGAGCTCTCCTATAGCTGGACATACTATCTTTGTACGCAATTCTAAAGACCTTTAATTTAGTTTTTTTCCACTTACGTTCCAGGGCACGGGTTGCTGTTTTGAGAGCGCGAGTATGACTGTTATACCATGGTGTAGTTTTATTCTCTCTAACCTTTTTTAATTTGATGGGTGCCACAGTATTTAGTGTGTTAGTAAAGATAGCATCCATACTGCTGGTTACTACATCAAGGTCATTTGCGTTTGCGGGTGCATTTAGAAATAGAGAAAGATCAGGTTATTTGTGAATTCATCTTTAGTGGACGGGACGATAGTTCTACCAGGGCGATATATCTGTGCAGATCAATATTGTGCATGTTTATTATCATGATATATTGAGTTATTGAATATCAGCATGTCTAGTCAGTGATGCAGAAAAGCTCTTGTGGGGCTCAATTGACAACATCAGAAGTGATGGACATTGCATTCTTGATGTAGGTTTACTGAGCTTAATTTAATTGTGATGTCATTCGCCTTGAGACCTTGAGCTCACATGTTGGGAATCTGAATAGGAAGCAGTTCTTAATAGGAAAGTTCACCCAAAAATTAAACTTGGGTATTAAATTACTCTCATCCAGGCAGTCCTTTTCTTTAGTAGAACATTAAAGATGATTTTATTTGTTGAAACTGTAGTCCTTGGTGATTCATAAAATGCAAGTCAACAGCTGCAGGCACTTTGAAAGCAATATGAACTGATTCTGTTTGTTTTCAACAGAGAGGGTGGATGACTATATGTGTTGTATTGTTCATCAAAACAGTTCTTATGCTTATCCAGGATGCTGCAACCTTTATAAAAAAAATAAAACTATGCTTTCCTATACAATTTCAATTAGGAAGATTGATTTAACAGATTTCCAATAATGTCATTATATAGAACTGGAACTATACTTTGGTGAATGTGCTCAGGATGATTTGACAAGGTCGTAGGATAAATTTAGTAAATAATATACAGTTTTTTTGCACAGACCAATCATGACAGTTCATAAGACATTATGTGTCATTAGAAGCCATGGGAATTCATTTTGTGTTGCCTATATGTGTTTATTTGACCTTTAAAATTGGCCTGTTTTTATGAATCATCAAGAAGCACAGTTTCAGCTAAAAATCTTCTTTTTTGTTCTAGTGGAGGGCGACACGGTGGCTCAGTGGTTAGCACTGTCGCCTCACAGCAAGAAGGTCACTGATTCGAGTCCCGACTGGGTCAGTTGCTGTTTCTGTGTGGAGTTTGCATGTTCTCCCTGTGTTGGCGTGGGTTTCCTCCGGGTGTTCCGGTTTCCCCCACAGTCCAAACACATGCGCTATAGGTGAATTGAATAAACTAAATTGGCCGTAGTGTATGTATGTGAATGAGTGTGTATGGATGGTTGCCAGTACTGGGTTGCAGCTGGAAGGGCATAAGCTGCATAAAACATATGCTGGATAAGTTGGCGGTTCATTCCGCTGTGGCGACCCCAGATTAATAAAGGGACTAAACTGAGGGAAAATGATTGAATGAATGTTTTAGTGGAGAAACAAAATCATCCACATCTTTGGATAGCCTGAGAGTGAGTAAATTAACAGCTCATACAATTTTTTGGTGAACTATTCCTGTAAATGGAACCATTTTGCCTTTTTTAAAAGGGAAAGTTGACCATAATTAACTTATTTAAAATAATTCTTAAAGAGCAGGTCATATGGTATTTTAAAGTGTTCTAGTGTTGTGTTGGAGTCTCCTACAACAGATCTAAATGCATCAAGGTCAGAAAACTTAGTCATTTTCTCAGAATATGCATTTGATATGATAATCTTTTTGCAATGATTTCGATGCGGTTCATTTGAATCAGTTCAATTCAAGTTTATTTGTTAGTATATATAAACATAGTTAACCTGCAGTTATGTAGCATATAGGTGATGTCAGGACATAAGGTCTGTAAACCCCTTCCCACTATAAGCAAACTCTGCTCTGATTGGTCAGCTGGCCCAGTTTGTTTTGATTGGTCTTTCTGTGTCTATTCCACATCTGAAATGTAATGCTCATTTCAGAGTGGAAGACGGAGATTATGCAAATGTTGCGTTGATTGTGTTGACGTAATCAAGATTCAGAAATATAACAACTTGATAAAGCAAGTCAAATCTTTCTTTTGAGAAACCATATTTATATTTATCATGTTTTTTTGATGAACAACTTTGCAGACTGTTTCCATTGAATGACAGCTACATTACAAACTGCAAATAAGTTCTCTTCAAAGAAATTGCAATCATGATCTCTGAATTCCACGTAATTCCCACCTTGAGTCACACAACTCACCCGCCCGGTTTCTGAAAGCAGTGTTGACGCGTGTGTCTGCTGATACTATCTAGCCTTTGTTAGCAGGTGACTGTGTGTGCGTTTACTGCAGCTGCACGTCACTCATCAGCTGAACGCCTCCCTGTTATTGCTCACTTTCTCTTCAACCGACCAGGAAGAGGCTCATACCCCCCAAAATCTCCAAAGGCTGCAGTTGTCTTGGTTACATGCGCATACTAATCCAATATAGGTGGATGCTCCAAATTTGGGTTGCAAATGTTAAAAATAGCACTTTCCTCTAGTGCAGAAAGTACTTCCTTGAGCTTCCATTTAAAGGCAGTTTGTTGTGCTTAGAAAAAGTTTGTTAATCATAATTACGGTGTGATTTCAGTCAAAATGCAATAGACACTTTGAGTAGTTGTGTATTTGTTTATTTATTATAAACAAACTTCATGACCAAAGGCGGGAAGCTTTTTAACAGTAGTGCAACTCAATGAACAGCAAATAATGCGTGTTGACAATTTGTGTTTAATAGGGCTGTAAATTGGTTAAATGTTCTAACTGATGATTATAATGTCCAGATTATTCAAAAACAGTGCGTATATCAATATTCATGAAGTGAACAATCATTTTGCATTTATTTTTGCATCTTTATGTATGTATGTATGAACATATGAGCAGGGCCAGACAGAATATGCTGACATATTTTTCTATTTCTGCACATAATATTGTTGCACAAAATTTGCATATTTATTTTTTGGGAGTATAGTAGCTAAAAACTTAAGACATGAAATAAAAATGTAACTTTATTTAAGGTTTACAATGAAAATCCAATTACATCCACTTGTTTGGTAAAAAAGGCAAGTCTCTCATATAAGATATCTACTAAAAGAAAAATATTACTCTACAAACTGTATTGTAAATAAACCATATATACATTTGCATATTAGTTAGTAATATTACAGAAACTAACATAAACGGAATATTTACACGCATTTACTTAAGTAAATAAACAGATTGAATGATGGGCAAAAAACTAAATAGGTGCAGATTCTGTGTGGGCCTACATATGAGTAATTGCGTTAATAATTTAGCATATTTTTAAGCCCAATTTTATTAAATAAATAAATAAATAATTGATTATAAATAAATAAAAATTATTGAAAGAAAAAAAAAAATTGTGCAGCCCTAGAGGATGCTAGGAAAAGTAGCTTAGTCACATGAGCCTGTCATCTCAAAAAACAAAAAGTATTTCCAGGCAGGAAAAAGCATGCCAAATTATACAGAAAACATTGCCAGTTTATTATTAATGTCCTTTAATTGACACACTTTGCTCAAACATACTCAAAGTATGGGATTAAAGAATTTTTGAGTTTTTTGGCTGATAATTATGACATTGGGGTGGCACTCATCTCATAAATACGATAATTCCGACATGACTTAAAGGCAGCACTTCAAGTGCACTTGATGGATTAACTAGCGGGTTTCAGAGGAGTCGTCCGTGCCTCATTAAATTCCTAAGGCTGTTTATTTGGGTTGAAGAGAGACGCTTTTATAGTTCATCCATCAGTTGGTCGCAAACAGCGTTGTTTGCGGAGAATCCCATGTGTTGTGCCCTCATCGTGTGTTTCCCTCCCCCTTCAATCTCGGCGTCTGTCGTGGCTTTGCGCAGGGGATTTGATACATGCTGCCATTATCGGCCGTTCTCCCATTGAAAGCGATGCTAATGTGACGGTTGGCCTGATTGCGAGGGAGAAAGTGAGAATCTGGACATGCCTTGTGTCACTGCTACAATGGCCCTTTGTATAGGTCACTCCTTGCTTGAATACATTTGTTTTTATTTAATTGAGATTGAACAGAACAGCAATGTTAGCAGTGTACAAGACTACTGGATTGGCAGATTACAGATTTTATTAACAATAAGGCCTGTCACAATAAGGAAATTGTTACAATAAGCGATATTATTGTCATTTTGAGATCGTTTCATGCCACTGATTATATAATGATTATATAACGGCATAATAATGCAAATAGCCATAAACACTTTAAAATACTTATTATTCTTAAGGTTATTTAGATTCTATAACTTTGTTAAAAAGGTAAATGTCCTATTATACAGTGGGGAAAATAAGTATTGAGCACGTCACCATTTTTCTCAGAAAACATATTTCTAAAGGTGCCTTTGGCTTGAAATTTTCCCTGGATGTTGGTAACAACCAAAGAAATCCAGATATGCAAAGAAAACAAAACTAAGTTATGCGTAATAAAATTAAATGACGCAGGGAAAAAGTATTTAACACATGAAGAAAGGGAGGTGTAGAAAGGCAGTTTACAAGCATACAAGCAAATTACAAGCATATATAAATACAACAGAGCAAAGATAATAGTGAAATAATTCAGAGAGAGTCTAGCAGTTTTCAGGTACAGAAATTAAACAGTCAAACATAAAATAACATGGTCATCATTGTATAAATTATTTAAAGACTATTGCAGATACACACATTGCGATATCAATGATCAAACGATATATTGTGCAGCCTTAGTTAGTATTTAATAGTTGATTTAGGAAACACAAAACATGTCTTAAGAGTCCAAAACTACTTGCTGTATGATGAAGCCTGTTAAAATGCAGTCAGAATGAGCCTATAATTAAAGAAATCAAAGCACAAAGTATTTTGTATAGGTTTGTGTTTTAAATTTTTTTTTTATAAAATATGAAATTGTTCAGAAATATCACTCAAACAAGTGGCGTTATCCAAATATCAGTGTGTGAGCACCATCACAAATTAGTATTGTCACGATACTGGAATTCAATACCAATCGATACTGGAATATAAAAAAAAACGTTCATTCCCGCTAACATTTGCGTGCTACTGAGCACGTTCTTAAACAGCGCTGATTTGCCGTTGTGTTCACATGCTCAACAGAAATGACTGATTGGCCGTGAAGGTCATCAGTTCACCAAACTCACCGCTAACTCATCAGCGAATCGCTCGTATGTCAGCTTATAGACAAACCATCTGATCGACGTGACTTTAAAACGCTCCAGTGTCCCTGTATCTGTGGTTACGCTCAGTAAACAGCGGTGAGTTCGGTGAACTGATGACCTTCACGGCCAATCACAGTCATTTCTGTTGAGCATGTGAACACAATGGCAAATCAGCGCTGTTTAAGAACGCGCTCAACAGCGCTCAAATGTTAGCTGGAAATGGACGTTTTTAAAAATTCAGTATCGATTGGTATCAAATTCCGTTTCGTGACAACACTATCGCAAATATAATGCTTAATACAACAGTTCAAAGAAGTTAATGTTGAATTAATTACATTTTATAACTTTGTTTCACCAACATGTTTAACACGAATCTCAGCATTCCTAAATAAATCTGATTTTGAACAAATCATTTGAGCCAATGATTCAACGATCTATTATATTCCATTAATAAATGAATCAAATGTTTTGAATGAATCATGTGAAAGAATGATTTAGTGAATCACTCAATTGAGACTGTATAAAAGGTGGTTATAATGTCATATTTATTCATCCCTGAGAGGCATAAACAAGCCAAAACATTGTTTAATTATCATTATATGAAAACTCCCTGGAAATATTGAGAGCAATTCTTTTGTCAATATCACACTGCCCTACTAATGACTCATAATGATTCGTTTGTTCAAATCAAGCTATACTAGTCAAACTGAACACGTTTGTTTTCATTATGTTTTGCAGTCTACTTTTTGTATTTATTATCTGTAACCTAGTGAAACAACATCCCAAGATGACAGTGACAGTAAACTTGACAGCTATTACCAGACTGCATATTTTAAGTGAGCATGAAGTGATCTTCTCGTCAATAAAGAGCATGTAAGTGTATTCATCTAGAATTGCGGAGCACGTTGAAAAGTTTTCGCTTTCCTGCTGTGGACATTTACCTCTGTCACAGCAAAATTATTACTGTTAAATGGTTCACAGATACTGTCACTTCCTCTTTTAGTTGCACTGAAGCTTGTCTTGACAGTGCAGTCACATGTAGATTCATGCACAAAACACAGGAAGTTGCATGATAATTTAGAAAAATGCCATACTTTTAGTAAACTCTTTAATATTAAAGTCCACATGAACCGGAAGCTGCGATCATTTTTTTTTTTTTTCATATTGTGACCCAGTTCCTATAGAAATGGAATATTAGAAATGGGGCAGTCGTGGCCTGGTGGTTAGAGTGTTGGACTCGTGA
>CAIGQV010003909.1:1413155-1433541 GCA_903798115.1 Danio jaintianensis | reverse complement strand
GGATCACGAGTCCAACACTCTAACCACCAGGCCACGACTGCCCGGACGCATGACATCAAAATCGTCGATGTCTATTTTGCTAGCGTGCATTTTTTTAAGGCGACCACTTAATGCAAGTTCAGTCATTAATTTTCCTTCAGCTTAGTCTCTGATTCATCAGGGGTTGCCACAGCGAAATGAACCACCAACTATTCCTGCATATGCTTTACGCAGCGGATGCCCTTCCAGCTGCAACCCAGTACTGGGAAACACCCATACACTCTCACATGCGCGCGCGCGCGCACACACACACACACACACACACACTCATGCACTACGGCCAATTTAGTTCATGTCTAGTGCATGTGTTTGGACTGTGGGGGAAACCGGAGCACCCGGAGGAAATATGCAAACTCCACACAGAAATGCCAACTGGCCCAGCCGGGACTCAAACCAGCGACTTTCTTGCTGTGAAGTGTCAGTCCTAGCCACTGAGCCACCATGCCACCACCTCCTAATGCAAGTTAATGCACTGAAAATAAGTTTGTTTTGGTAATCTTTAATCAAAATAACCATGCTTTGTATATGCATTATATATACCCATTTCGACATAGATGTCTACATTTCCCTCAGTGGAATAAAATATGACGCAGCCGGTCTGTTTCCATAGTGAAGGGTGAAATGAGTCCACCTGAGCAGCGGCACAAACAAAGATTCAATTAGGATATGAGACTGGACTCTGAGAGCTGCATGTGACGCAATGATGTGCCACTCATGCTCTGATTCTGCTGGATGAGTTTATCGTTGAGCTTAAAGTCAGCATCACATCAAAATTTACCCTTCTTATTTATATATTTATATAGTGGCTGTCAGTCATTTAGGGTGGGACTATCAGTTCTTTAGGGCGGGGCTATCAGTCCTTTAGGGCAGGACTAACGGTCTTTTAAGGTGGGGCTGTCAGTCATTTAAGGCGGGGCTATTAGTCCTTTAGGGCGGGGCTATCAGTCCTTTAGGGCAGGACTAACGGTCTTTTAAGGCGGGGCTATCAGTCCTTTAGGGCGGGGCTATCAGTTCATTAGGGCAGGACTAACAGTCTTTTAAGGTGGGGCTATCAGGCATTTAGGGCAGGGGCTATCAGTCCTTTAGGGAGGAGCTATCAATCATTGAAGGCGGGGCTATCAGTCATTTAGGGTGGGACTATTAGTCCT
This sequence comes from Danio jaintianensis, assembly GCA_903798115.1. NCBI lineage: Eukaryota > Metazoa > Chordata > Actinopteri > Cypriniformes > Danionidae > Danio > Danio jaintianensis. The sequence continues at coordinate 1,432,354 of CAIGQV010003909.1, read as the reverse complement.
TTAGGGCGGGGCTATCAGGCCATTAGGGCGGGACTTACAGTCCTTTAAGGCAGGGCTATCAGTCATTTAGAGCAGGGGCTATCAGTCCTTTAGGGAGGGGCTATCAATCATCTATAGAGGGGCTATCAGTCATTTAAGGCGGGGCTATCAGTCCTTTAGGGTGGGGCTATCAGTTCATTAGGGCAGGACTAACAGTCTTTTAAGGTGGAGCTATCAGTCATTTAGGGCGGGGGCTATCAGTCCTTTAGACGGGAGTTATCAATCATCTATAGAGGGGCTATCAGTCATTTAAGGTGGGGCTATCAGTTCATTAGGGCAGGACTAACAGTCTTTTAAGCTGGGGCTATCAGTCCTTTAGGGAGGAGCTATCAATCATCGAGGGCAGGGCTATCAGTCATTTAAGGTGGGGCTATCAGTTCATTAGGGCAGGACTAACAGTCTTTTAGGCTGGGGCTATCAGTCCTTTAGGGAGGAGCTATCAATCATCGAGGGCAGGGCTATCAGTCATTTAAGGCAAGGCTATCAGTCATTTAGGGCGGGACTATCAGTCCTTTAGGGCAGGGCTATTTTTCTTTCTCATTTCAGGACTGTTTCCATTGGATATACGTCCCGAAACATGAAAAAGGACAATGTTAACTTCAATTTAATGTCGACTTTAAGAAAACCAGAGCACATATGACAGTGTTGAACAGAGCTGCAACTCATACAGAGCTTTTTAATTACAATTAATTAAATTCTTCCACTTATGATTCAGTCGCATGCATCAATCAAAAAAGTTGACTGGAATTCTAGATTTTACAACTTATTTTATTTCTGTAATCTGACAAACTTCTGAATTAATTTAAAAATACACTGCTAAACACAGTCCAATTAGTTCATAAAGATAAAATCCCACCCTCATTTTTTTCAATAATAGAACTTCAAAAACTCTAAGAATCTTTTGTTTCGAGTCAAATTATCAAACTGGCGAGCTCATGTGATTTCAGTAAATGGGGTTCATCACACTGGCGAATCACTGAACAGGTTTCATAGTTTTCACCTGATGAATTGATAAATGGGAAGTCAGAATAGAATGGAAAACAAAAAAATTCCTGATATCCCATGACAAAATATATCAATTCCTCGTCTTTCAATGTCTGGAATAGACACTTTAAAAATCCATGATATTCCAGAAATTCCGTGACTTGTGGGAACCCTGGTCTTACTAAACTAAAAATATAGAACTTTTCATTTATTTTGGTGGTTTATTTACACAACAACAGTGTTTTGGCATCTGAAAATGTTAACTTTTTAAAAACCATTTCAAAGTGCAAATTGTGTTTGAAGACAACACGTTCCCCAGCGGGAGGGGAACTACAATGCTATGTGGAAACTTCCACTATGGGGATTTCGTCAGAAAGCCAATCACTCTGAAGAGTAATTAAACGGGCCAATGAAATGCCAATGAGTTGGCGGTGTCAGCGTGCACAGCTGGCAGCAATCATAATCAGCTTGTGAATAAGAATGCTCGCTGTGCCACACAACCACACCTTTTCGCTTTCAGAAGCCTCACGCAACTGAGAGTATCGCTTAAAGATCTCCACGAGAGAGAGAGAGAGAGAGAGAAAGAGTGGCTTCAGAACGAGCTGTTTCTCCCGGTCCCAGAGCGAGCTACAACGCAGGCAGCGGCGGTCGAGCTGGGTTCATTCTCCCGTCCCTGGGCGTTTCTCTGGTCCGGTTCTACAAGAGCGGTTTGTATAGTAAAGAAAGAGCAAATTTCCCTAAAAGAGCAACACGGTCGAGCAGCGCGTCTTTTTAAAGATGTCGTTCCGACCGTGCGTTTCTGGATGCGGTGGTTTCCTGTCCCCGGATGATGGGCACGAGCACTGCGTTGCATGTCTGGGGGTCCAGCATGTTAATTCAGTGCTCGCGGGCAGTTCATGCCATCACTGCGATGGCATGTCTGTGGCGCAGCTAAGATCGCGGCTCGCTCTTGCAAAAGAGCGAACCACCCCTGCTGTCCCCCGCAAGTCGGTTGGCACTCGGGCAGATCTGAGGGTTACAGTGGGAGTCAATCCGCCGCCCTCGGGCTCGCGGACCTCCCGCTCCTCAGCGCGCTCCATCCAAGCTTCAAGTGAGAGAAGCGCTCCATCCTCTCGGATGGTCGCCCTCTCACTCGATGACACCGAGGATCAGATGTCCATCGCGGCATCGGAGGGTGGGCTGTCATATTCTGACGAGGATCCGGACCCGCTCCCTCCCTCCGGGGTAGTGAGCGAGGCGCCGGATCTAGAAGCAGATATGTTGGCCGTGCTTTCCCGGGCTGCTTCGGCGGTGGGTCTGGAGATGGTTTATCCCCCAGCCCCGCGGCCGGACCGACTAGATGGGTGCTACGTGGAGGCTAAGAGGAGGGCCAAGCCTTCTAAGCCTCCCGTCCCCTTCTTCCCGGAAGTGCACAGTGAGCTCACGCAGTCTTGGAGGGCACCTTTCTCTGCCCGATCTGCGTGCGCTTCCTCTCTCACCACCCTTGACGGTGGAGCAGCCAGGGGGTACGAGGCGATTCCCCAGGTGGAGCGCGCCATTGCGGTCAATCTTTGCCCGCGTGGTGCCTCTTCCTGGCGTGGTCAGCCTCGTCTTCCGTCCAAAGCATGTAAGTTATCTGCGTCCCTCGGGAGCAGAGCTTACACTGCTGCGGGCCAGGCTGCTTCCGCCTTGCATGCTATGGCAACGTATCAGCGCTACCAAGCGCAGGCGTTGGCCCAGCTGCACGAGGGTGGTTCCGACCCAGGCTTGATGCACGAGCTCCGCACCGCAACCGACTATGCTCTGCGTACCACCAAGTCGGCTGCGCGTGCCCTGGGAAGGACGATGGCCACACTAGTGGTCCAGGAGCGCCACCTCTGGCTAAACCTGGCAGATATGCGTGACGTTGACAAGGTTCGCTTTCTTAACGCACCCATATCCCAGGCTGGCCTGTTCGGCGACACCGTTGGTGAGTTCACCCAGGAATTCACAGCGGTGAAAGAGCAGTCGAGTGCGATGGGTGAGGTCATCTATCGGCGGGCTCGTAAAACCGCTCCTCCCGCCGAACCATCCACCTCGGCTGCTCCTCGCCGAGGGCGCCCGCCTGCGGCATCAAGACCTGCTCCACTGCCTCTGCCCGCTCCACCGGCTAAACGGCAGCGTCGAGCACCTCGCAGGCGTTCAGCAACCCCGCCCCAGGGCGCCGTTAAGTCCGGTAAACGGACTGCGAAGCGACCCTGAGACGGGCCATCCGGAGAAGAGGGGACTTGCTCTTTCCTCGGTGGAGGGCCGAGCGAACCAACATCAAACGGTGTTTTTCAACACCAGGCTGCTAGCCTCACGGCCGGCGGCCGCAAAATTTTCAATAAAACAGCATTTTCCCCCTTCTCTGGATGTGACAGCCCGAACACTGCCAGTCTGGGACGCTATGCCTTCCAGCTCGCAGGATCGGTGCATCTCGCCACGGGCTCTGAGTGTGTTAGAGGACGGGCTCCCTTCTCTTGCACTCCAGCCCCCCCTTCCGGACTCTGGGACGAAGGTGAGTGTGAATCTCTTGCCTCCTGCTCTTCCTCGGGACCCTATGGCTCCCGGGGTGAGCTCTCCCATTCCGCGCTGCCCCACCGCTGGTATGTCAACGATCGTGCCGATGATGTCACTAGCGCGAGCTCTGTCAGCCTGGTTAGCGCTGCCCAGCCTGTCGCGGTGGCTCATTCGTACGATCAGACTCGGCTATGCGATTCAGTTCGCCAAACGGCCTCCCAAGTTCACGGGCGTGTATTTCACCAGGGTCAGCCCCGGGTCCGCCCCTGTCTTGCGCGAGGAGATTGCTGTCCTCCTGGCGAAGGATGCAATCGAGCCGGTCCCTCCAGCCGAGATGAGGAGCGGGTTTTACAGCCCCTACTTCATCGTACCCAAAAAGAGCGGTGGGTCACGGCCAATCCTAGATCTGCGCGTTTTGAACCGCTGCCTTCACAGGCTGCCGTTCAGAATGCTCACGCAGAGGCGCATCCTTCGGTGCGTCCGTCCTCAGGATTGGTTTGCAGCAATAGACCTGAAGGACGCGTATTTTCATGTCTCTATTCTTCCACGCCACCGGCAGTTTCTGCGGTTTGCGTTCGAGGGTCAGGCATGGCAATACAAAGTCCTCCCCTTCGGGCTCTCTCTGTCTCCGCGGGTTTTCACCAAACTCACGGAGGGTGCCCTGGCGCCTCTTCGGCTCGCGGGCATCCGCGTGCTCAATTATCTCGACGACTGGCTGATTTTAGCTCACTCGCGGGATCAATTGATTACGCACAGGGACAGGGTGCTCCGGCACCTCGACCTATTGGGGTTTCGGGTCAACCGAGAAAAGAGCAAGCTCGCCCCTGTGCAGAGCATCTCTTTTCTCGGGTTGGAGCTGGATTCGATCACCATGACGGCGCGCCTCTCCCGAGAGCGCGCCGAGCTGATGCTGACCTGTCTGAAAGAGTTCGACAGGAAAACTGTGGTCCCACTGAAATTCTTTCAGAGGCTCCTGGGGCATATGGCATCTGCAGCCGCTGTCACGCCGCTCGGATTGCTCCATATGAGACCACTTCAGCATTGGCTTCACGATCGGGTCCCCAGACGCGCATGGCGAGCGGGCACGCACCGGGTGACAATCACTCCGCTGTGTCGCCGCACCTTCAGCCCTTGGACGGACCCTCTGTTTCTACAGGCTGGGGTGCCTCTAGAACAAGTGTCCAGGCATGTTGTCGTGTCGACAGATGCTTCCAGTACGGGCTGGGGAGCCATGTGTTGCGGGCATGCAGCTGCGGGTCCATGGAAAGGAGCCCGGTTGCATTGGCATATCAATTGCCTGGAGCTGTTGGCAGTGTATCTCGCTCTGCCCCGTTTTTTACCGGTGCTAGAGGGGAAACACGTGCTGGTCAGGACGGACAGCACGGCGGCGGTAGCGTATATCAACCGCATGGGGGGTATTCGCTCTCGCCGCATGTCTCAGCTCGCTCGCCGTCTGCTCCTCTGGAGTCGTACGCGACTGAAATCGTTGCGTGCCATTCACATCCCCGGCGAGCTCAACCGTGCAGCCGATGCGCTCTCACGGCAGCTTCCACGCCAGGGAGAATGGCGACTCCACCCCGAGTCTGTCCAGCTGATATGGGCGCACTTCGGAGAAGCCCAGGTCGACCTGTTTGCTTCCTCCGAGAGCACTCATTGCCAGTGGTTTTATTCCCTAACCGAGGCCTCCCTCGGTACGGACGCACTGGCTCACAGCTGGCCTCGGAGCATGCGCAAATATGCGTTCCCCCCAGTGAGCCTACTCGCACAATTATTGTGCAAGGTCAGGGAGGACGAGGAGCAGGTCTTGCTAGTTGCGCCCCTCTGGCCCAACCGGACCTGGATTTCAGAACTCTCTCTCCTCGCGACGGCCACTCCCTGGCGGATCCCTTTGAGGAAGGACCTTCTTTCTCAGGGACAGGGCACCATTTGGCACCCGCGTCCAGATCTCTGGAACCTCCACGTGTGGTCCATAGACGGAGCGCGGCAGACTTAGGTGACCTACCGGCTGCGGTGGTTAACACCATCACTCAGGCTAGAGCACCCTCTACGAGGCATGCCTACGCCCTGAAGTGGAGTCTATTCACTGAGTGGTGTGCTTCTCTCCGAGAAGACCCCCGGACTTGCCAGATAAGTGTTGTGCTTTCTTTTCTTCAGGATAGATTGGAGCGGAGGCTGTCACCCTCCACACTGAAGGTTTACGTTGCCGCCATTTCCGCTCATCATGACGCGGTGGATGGCGGCACGGTGGGAAGGCATAACCTCATCATCCAGTTCCTCAGAGGTGCGAGGCGTATAAATCCTTCCCGCCCCCCTCTCATGCCCTCTTGGGATCTCTCTGTAGTGCTCACTAGCCTACGCGGAGATCCGTTCGAACCACTCGACTCAGTATCCTTGAGATTTCTGTCCTTAAAGACAGCTCTGCTGGTTGCGTTGGCATCGATCAAGAGGGTCGGGGATCTGGAGGCGTTTTCGGTCAGTGACTCGTGCCTGGAATTCGGGCCACACTACTCTCACGTGATCCTGAGACCCCGGCCTGGTTACGTGCCCAAGGTTCCTGCCACTCCCTTTAGAGACCAGGTAGTGAGCCTGCAGGCGCTGCCCACGGAGGAGGCAGACCCAGCCCTTTCCTTGCTGTGTCCCGTTCGCGCTTTGCGACTTTATGTGGACCGCACTCAGAGCTTTAGATCCTCTGAGCAGCTCTTTGTCTGTTACTGTGGTCGGCAGAAGGGAAGTGCCGTATCCAAACAGAGGTTGGCCCACTGGATAGTGGATGCCATCTCCCTCGCTTATCAGTGCCAGGGCAAGCCATGTCCCCCGGGGGTGAGAGCGCACTCCACTAGGAGCGTCGCTTCCTCTTGGGCGTTAGCACGCGGCGCCTCTTTAACAGACATCTGTAGAGCTGCGGGCTGGGCGACACCTAATACATTTGCGAGATTTTATAATCTTCGAGTGGTACCGGTTTCCTCACGTGTGCTAGTTAACTCCGGTGAATGAGGAAACTGGGTTGGTGTTGTAACACGCTTGCTGCGCCTTTCTCTCTAACACAGAGATACGTGCGCTTTTTTCACTCTGTTCAGTTGAGTTCCCCATTGGCGAACCCTACAGAGTTCCTCCGAGGCCCCCAGCACCTGACTCAGCGGAGGAGTCAGGTGCCTGGCCCATTGCGTAGTTGGCATGCCCACTTGGTCAGCCCGCGTTCTGGGTATAGGTGCCTGCTATGCGCGATCCCCTCTGGCGATCCCATATGCTTCACTCAGCCACGGTGTAGTTCCCCCCTCTCAGGCGGGCCCGTGTCTTCCCTCCCCGCTAACCATCCTTCATATGTGTTCTCCCCCTTTCAGGGTTAGTCCATATGTCTTCCTGCCACCAGGTCTCCCCATTGGGCAGCAGGTGGCCTCCGCAGCGTCCTCCCTATCGGGACTGCACACTTCCCAACGTACTGTCGTAATTTAAAATTCCTAGAATCTTAACTAGGTGTATTTTTTATGACTCCCCAAAAAATATAAATAAGCCTTAAGTGCTTCACAGGTAAGTAAGGTAAGTTAGGGCCAGGGGGCACGTTGGTGGGCTGCGTCTCTGGTGATGATGGTGCGCTCACGCTGGAGCCTGGCAAACCTCTCACCAGCGACGTGGTAAGGTTCAATCACTGTGGCGTTTTCCATAGATTTCCCCATAGTGGAAGTTTCCACATAGCATTGTAGTTCCCCTCCCGCTGGGGAACGTAACGGTTACTAAAGTAACCCTCGTTCCCCGAGGGGGGGAACGGAAATGCTATGTTCCTTCGCCACAGGGATTGCGCCTTAGCTGACAGCTGTAGTTCGGCTTCTTCAGCTAGAAAAGGTGTGGTTGTGTGGCACAGCGAGCATTCTTATTCACAAGCTGATTATGATTGCTGCCAGCTGTGCACGCTGACACCGCCAACTCATTGGCATTTCATTGGCCCGTTTAATTACTCTTCAGAGTGATTGGCTTTCTGACGAAATCCCCATAGTGGAAGTTTCCACATAGCATTTCCGTTCCCCCCCTCGGGGAACGAGGGTTACTTTAGTAACCGTTACGTTATCATCCCTCTGTAAACTTCAAAATCATGACTTGGTGTGAAAATGTGGAGGTAATCTGTGTTCAGTTGTATGATGTTCAGTCTATAGACCAGAGCGAATATTTGACAACAGCCCCACGCAATAGTGAAGTACAGAAGTGAATGAACACTGATGCTTTAAGATGCCCTAAAAGCAAATTGTGGGGTTTTTGGTCCTATTCAACAAACTACGAATTTGTAAAATAAAAATACAACAAAAACTTTTGTGCCAATAGTATACAATGTATTTAAAAACACAAGGGAAAAAATGAGTAAAGTGATAAACAGTGGTGAATAAAGCAAACAATGATGCAATTAGCACAAACAAACAAATAACATTTTCACTGAAAGACAAAAAACAGCTTGCATATGAAAAGTGCTTGGCTAACAGAGATTTTGGGAAATTAAATAAAACACATTAAGACTCAATACAAGAAAGCACCTGTTTCTGTGTCAAATAGGGAGACAATAAAAACTGTTTTAAAAAGACCAACTCAGGCTCATTGGAGTAATGTATTTTAGCCTACATTTTTGTGAAAACGCAAAAATGTATTTCAACATAAGTTTCCAAGTGCAGTTTCGAGGTAAAATGAACACCAGGGGGCAGTATAACGACAACAACTGTTGTTCCTTTTTACACTAATGATATTCACAGGGACATATTATTTGATAAATAAAGGATTATTTTCATGCAGTTCTTTGCAAAACAACAAATACAGTGGTCCCTCGTTATTCGCGGGAGTTACGTTCCAAAAATAGCCGCAATAGACGAAATCCGCGAAGTAGTCAGCTTTATTTTTTACAATTATTATAGATGTTTTAAGGCTGTAAACCCCTCACTACACACTTTATACACTTTTCTCAGACAGGCATTCACATTTACACACTTTTCTCTCTTGTTTAAACCCTCTCAAAGTTCAAACTTTCGTAGAAAAATAAGTCCAGTATTATAGAACGAAACCAAAGATCAAAACCTGTTGTCAGGCACAAACATTCATTGCTCAGCAAAAAGTTCATAAAGATTTTGAGCTTTTGATAATGTTGGCATCCAGCATAATGTTCTTTATCCTGCAGTCACTGATCCACAAAACTAAAGCAGACTCCATCCTAAAGGGGGGTCGCACACCAGATGCGCCACGCACATGACAGTTGGAAGTAACACACACCAAATGCGCACATTCGCATGTTATTTAAAATGAAATTATTCAGATGGCGCTCTGTGGCGCAGCAGAAATATGAACAGTGTCCTGAGTTGTAGCTGGGCACCGCAGACAGCTGCCGACTTGTGTCGCCAGTGTGCAGTACCCTGATATAAACCTATGTTTACAATTCTAGATTTATGCTAATTTGGCAAGCAGAACGCATCCTGTACTGTACAGGAAACATGGAGGAGATTGATTGACAATGGTCTACAGCCAATCAGGATGCAGAACACAATGCGCTGTAAAATAAAACAAACGTCAAATTGCACACAAAAAAATCTACGAAACTGCGAGGCTGCGTAAGGTGAACCGCGTTATAGCGAGGGACCACTGTAAATACCAAAATACAACTTAACAGTGTGTATGATTTGTAATCAAATATGTTTGCATCACTTATCTATCTCTATAAGGACTTTTCTGCAGTGCTTTTTTACATTTGCTTTTGAAAACAATATTGGTTGTGTTTTGCTAGCTTATCTGTACAACAATCGCAGCTTATATTAAGTATAATAAGGATGTGTATCTGAAACGTATAACAAAACACACCCTAAGTAACGTATTTCAGATTCACAATAAATGTAAATAGCGCCCTCTAGTGGATTTGTCATCTGAAACGTGTTAAGAAACACACCCAGAGCAATGTATTTTAAATTTCACAAAAAATATAAGCCAAGGAACATATTTTTCCAATGAGTCTGGGTTGAAAAAGGCACTTGATGCTACATGTCACTTATAATTTACACAGAACAAAACCAGCCTGAGGTGAAGCTCCACATTTCAGTTTTAAAAGTCAAAGCACCACATACTTCAGTCATGAACCCTAAAAAACCCTAGAGTTTAATCGTATAGTGGAAATGATCTGAAGCTACATTTGAACAAAAGTGGTCGATCCTGAGTTTGCATGCTGAACTGATGCTCTTAAATGTGGTCCTAGATCCAGATTTTCACGTATATACTGTATATGGGGTTTTGAAACAATAATATTTCAGAACATAAACATATACAACAATAATAAATAGGAATCCCATGCTTTTTACTTATACCAAGTTAGTTGTAAAAAAAATCTAAAAGTGGGCCTAAAAGATCCTCTGGAATGTGACGTAGAAGCACCAAAATAGCAGTAAAATATAGTAAGTTAAATAAATATGCACTAATTGATGAGAATAAAAATACAATAGTGGTTTGCAACACTGGCAGGACTTATAGTTTGTATGTTTAAAAAAAAGTGTGGTTAGTGGTCTAATAAAGATACAAAATTAAAGAAATAAATGAAAAATGCTGGGTTGTTTTAACACAATGTTGGGTCAATTATGGACAAATAAAAAAACCCAAACTCAATTGAATTTAAATGACACTTTTTCCAAGAGTTCACACTTAGATATTGCTTGATACTAATAGCAGGTTTGGCAGGCTGTCTCGGGAGAGAACCCTGAGTTTGGAGATGATTGAGCCCAGAGCTCCCGCCTGGTCAATTAGCATGTAAGGGGGTCCGAGATCAGGTAGGTCTCGAGAGCTCCCCCTGGTAAAGGAGGAAAAGGGGGAGATGGGGTGGACGGGGGATTCTTAAAATACGAAGATAAGGGAAGTAAGGTGAAATGGGCTATTTATTGTAGGTTTGGATAAATTTGATTGGTTTATCGATGATTGCAGATGTGAGACAAGCAGCGATCTATCATATCATGTGCTCCTCTCAAAATTAGTTTATAAAACTTCACTTAACCCAATGGTTAGGGTTTGTTCACATTTGACCCAATGTTGGCCATCATTCATTTTCCTTCGCCTTAGTCTCTGACTTATCAGGGGTCACCGCAGCAGAATGAACCGCCAACTATTCAAGCATATGTTTTACGCAGCGCATGCCTTTCTAGCTGCAACCCAGTACTGGGAAACACCCATACACACTCATTCACTCACACACTCATACACTACAGCCAATTTAGTTCATCCAATTCCCCTATAGCGCATGTGTTTGGACTGTGGGGGAAACCGGAGCACCCGGAGGAAACCCACACCAACACGAGGAGAACATGCAAACTCCACACAGAAACGCCAACTGGCCCAGCCGAGACTCGAACCAGAGAACTTCTTGCTGTGAGGCGACAGTGCTAACCACTGAGCCACCCCGGGATAAAGCAATCCAGCATTTTTATAGAGCGTATGATTCCTCCAAAAAATATTTTATTTGATCATATACTCGTTCACATGTCATTCCCTTTAAGTGCTGGAGCTCAGTGCAGATGATCTTATAGAAAACCATAAACATAAAACACACAATCCAGAGACATTGAACATGTATAAATATGAAAAGCTACGTTTTCATTTAAACATGTAAATTAAACGTATGTGCAACATTGGAATATTGCATAAAACTTTCCCAAATAAAGCAGCGTTTCCATCCAATGAGAAACAAAAAAGAACAAAATAATCACTTCCTGATAAACTGGTGGCAAATATCCGACAGAAAAATGTAGTTTAGTGCATTTGAAGAAGCCACTGTGGTGTTTTTTTTTCTCTAATAAAGGAGTTGCGCCTCAGAAGACGAAGATGAAACGCAATGAACGCAATGCGGTGGCTTTCGGAGGCGTGAGACGCTCTTTGGGAGCGCAGACAGATGCTCAAGACAGTTCTGAAGGGAATAATAATAGAATAATAATAATAATACTGAAGCACTGTGATGACAGACTTTGGCTGAGGGGTTTCAGAATGAACTAAACAACATTTCAGATGTTTTACAATGTGTTGGAAATGCTGCAAAGCAGGGGTGTCAAAATTAATTGTTTCTTTGATGCACCGCGATGCAGATGCAGACAATTTGATATCGGTTCAGTAATAGATCATAACTGATTATTACGTACTGACGTCATTTATCTCATATGTGCTATGTCGCGGTAGAATACTATGGTGAAGGAGGCGAGGGCGAGTAAATAAAACGCTCCAAACTACTTAAAAAGCAGATAATTGTGCACAATTCACTGCTTGTGAGTTTGCTGGACAGTCTTTCACTGACACTGAAGAAGTTACACCACGAGCCGCTATTTCACTACTAGGAAGAAATGCTGTGAAATCTCTGCCTCTCGCTCTCTCTCTCACACACTTTGGACATTTGACCCGCTGGCGTGTTCGTGAAGTAACTTTTCCTCTCCTCTCGGCTGTTAAAGCGATACTTGTGGATCCAGACACGAGCGTGCCTGTGAAGCGAGTTTTCTCCACTGCGTCTATTACGGACTACCTGTGATAGCCGCGTATTATGCACATACAGACTGTTACCGCAGCTGTTCTTCCCGCGTCACTCATCGGTGAACAGTGCTTTCATTTTTAAAGCCAATCGCAGCCCTTTCTGTTGAGTGGGTGAAGACAATGACCAATCATAAAAAAAGCAAGCGGGATAATATTATAATATTTACATATGTGTATATGTGTATTGTGCATGTATTGGAGTTTTGTCTAAAACATTTAAAAAGAGTGTTTTCTTTGAGCAAGTAAAATTAAAGGTACAGTTCATATATCTGACTGCTTGTATTAAAGGACAAAATTGTATTACAAATAATATATCAATATTAATATATTTATAGATTTTACTAAAAAAAATGTCTTGGGTTGTGAAGAAAAAATCGAATTATGTATGGAAAGCATCGTCAATGCACCGTGATGCACCGAGATATCGAATTGAACCGAATCGATGGCATGATAATCATAACCGAACCGTGAGACCAGTGTAGGTTCACACCTCTACTGCAAAGTCCATTATTGCGTCCCATCATGCACATTTTTATCATCACATCATCTGTTCAAACTAAATCACATCGCTTTACTGATATTCAAGCTATGAGTTTATTCAGTAAATGCGTTTCCACTGTAGTTAATGCACATTTTTTCTTATCAGACTCATGCTGCGGTCACACTTAAGTTTAAGCATGCGAAACTCTGTTGTACAGCGCTGCAAAAAGGGGAGGGATTAAACAAGATGATTCAACATAAAAAAAACGAGTGATTGCTCCATATTTTAAATTTCTGTTCAGAGAGGTCGTGTTTTGATCTTCGATTGGACTCACGCAGTCACGTGATGTCATTTCGCAGGTCAGAGTTCACCAAGCTTGAACTTTACAATGCAGCGAACTGCGAAACGTGTCGCACAAGCTTGCGTTTCTGGTCTGCCACATTCGCATGCGTATGAATGGAAGTCTATGGGGCGAAAAGTGCAGTGTGACCGCAGCTTCACTTGTGCGCATCAGTTTTTATGCACATTTTCAAAATGTGTGCACATCTTGGCGTTCTCATTTTTTTTATGCAATAATCCAATTTAAGTGTGCATTAAATATAGGTGGATGGAAACATAGCTAGTGACGAGTCTGTTCAGATTTCCCAGCTGTCACTGAACTAATGCTCCTCCTCCAGGTCTTCATCTTCAGCCTGTTCTTCTTCTTCCACATCACAGTATTTCTCTTCTTCTTCATCTTCATCCTTATCTTCCTCCTTCAGCTGAGACAGCATCGCCTGAAGAGCAGACTTCAGCTCCTGGACCTCCGTCTCCAGAGACAGTGGCTTTCAGTTAAAGAAAATCTGAACCAAATATACTCATTCACACTCCAACAAATGCAGTGGAAGAACTCAAAATGAGGATTAAAAGTCAAATAAGGATATATACAGTTGAAGTCAGAATTATTAGCCCCCCTTATATTTTTTCCCCCAATTTCTGTTTAACGGAGAGAAGATTTTTTTCAACACATTTCTAAACATAATAGTTTTAATAACTCATTTCTAATAACTGATTTCTTTTATCTTTCCCATGATGACAGCACATAATATTTGACTAGATATTGTTCAAGATACTACTTGTGTATATATATTTTTTCATTATAATTCGTGGTTACTGATAAAACAAAAAAAAGAAATAAATGAAATTATTTTTGGAGAAAAAAATGCATGGTTTATACCAGGGGTCTCAAACTCAAATTGGTGGGGGGCCATTTCAGTGACTGACAATTCATAGGAGGGCCGTTTTAACATTCAAGCACAAGAAAAAAGTGGAAACCTGCCGTAATTGATGCATCTTAGGACAACAGACGTGACGTTTATATTTCAAGCATTACCTGTCACCAGTGATAATGCAAATCAGTTTATCCTGTCACACATCAGCTGCTGAAATATATCTGTGGTTTTTGTGTGTGTGTATCGCCATTCATTCTTCCACAGAGTATATGCAGTCAAAACTCCAGCTTTTTGTTTCTTGTTGTACATATTGAAGGGGGAGTTTAAATTGCTATGAAAATACTACAAATAATAGGCAAGATAACTATTATTCTGTCCCAACCAATTGTATTGTCCCAGTAGCGTAAGAACAGCAGAAAGCAGTTTGGGTAACTTAAGTGACTTTACTGGCAATCGGTCTTCTCAATATCTTTCTTTTTTTGTAAAACTACAACAAAGAGGAGAAAAGTATGTACATATTCACATTTACTTTAACTTGTTCAGTTCAACTAGTAGTACAATTTTACTAATGTGCACAGTTTTTATGCAAAGCTTAATAAGCATATGAGGAAAATCTATTAAATGAGACCATTTGAATCGAATATTAGCAAAATTATCCTATTTCTTACACCACCAGCATAACGTGTTAGCCATGAAGAAGTGTATGTACAACAAAATACAAGTGGAATAAAACTGATAAAACTGAAGGGCTGCACAGTGGCGCAGTGGGTAGCACGGTCGCCTCACAGCAAGAAGGTCACTGGTTCGAGCCTCAGCTGGGTCAGTTGGCGTTTCTGTGTGGAGTTTGCATGTTCTCCCCGTGTTCGCATGTGTTTCCTCCGGGTACTCCGGTTTCCCCCACAAGTCCAAAGTCATGCGGTATAGGTGAATTGGGTAAGCTAAAGTCCGTAGTGTATGTGTGTGAATGAGTGTGTATGGATGTTTCCCATTGATGGGTTGCAGCTGGAAGGGCATCCGCTGTGTAAAACATATGCTGGATAAGTTGGCGGTTCATTCCGCTGTGGCGACATTAATAAATATTAATTCAATTAATAAAGGGACTAAGCCGAAAAGAAAATGAATGAATGAAAAACTGATAATAATCAAACGACCCTTGAATATTTACAAGAATAGAGCACTTACGGACATAGAAATAAAATGCATGTGTTACTCTCGACCGCACGCTAAGAGAAAATGAAAGTAAAACTAATCCGAATGAGTTACTTTAAATGTCGACTAGGTGGCGGGTCAAAACCACAAGTGGCTAGACGCGACTGCACAACAATGATAGAGGTCCAAAAATGTATGTTTTGGCGGGCTGAATCTCATTATATTTTTGACGTCAGTTGCGGGCCAGAGGGAGGAGGAGGGTGGGCCGTAAATGGCCTGTGGACCGGCAGTTTGAGACCCCTTGTTTATAAGTAATCAGTTATAATTAGAGTAATTTTAAAGTTGTTTTATTGTGTGTGTATAAATTAGGGCTCTATTTTAACGATCTAGGCACAAAGTCTAAAGCGCATGGCACAAAAGCATTAAGGGCGTGTCTGAATCCACTTTTGCTATTTTAAGGATGGAAAAATACACATGGTCTAACAGGGTTGTGCTTATTCTCTTAATGAGTTCTGGGTGTGTTTTGAGAATAAACCAATCAGAGTCTCATCTCCCATTCCCTTTAAGAGTCAGTTGCACCACGCCATGGTGCATTTGCTATTTACAAGTGGAAAAACTGAACGCTTCACTAGCGAGAAAAAAGTTAAACAGAGCATCTGCAGCGTGAGGATAAAGAACCAGCCTCCTCCATTTGGCCTCTTTACTTTCTCTTTCTCTCTTTGGTGGATAAGGAAACGGTGTTGTACGCACTCCACTGAAGACATCCAGTAGCCTACATATTTAATTTAATTTGTTTCAAAACTATTTCTAAATTCTGTTCTAATTTTCAGCAAATTAATAAATGAACAATAATAACGAAGTGTGCTCAAAAAACTGAGTTATATCCAAACACACGTCCTGCTCTTATGCCCCATATGGTCCAAAACCCCACAGGTGGACAAATCTAAGCTTGTTTTTATTAAAACAAATATAAATATGCATATAATAAATAATACTGCTGATAATAATAACATTATACAAAAGCAAGTTGTCATGAATGAACTGAAAAAGCCCCCCGAGATGAAGAAGGGATGGAGGCAGTGGGTTTTTATATTTATGTATTAAGTTATAATTTTTGTAATATTTTAATCCTTTAATTCTTTTTCATATATAAAGATATTTGCGTATTTCTGTACATCCTGTGGTTGTGCTGTGGTTGGTCTGAAAATAGCAACACATTGTGGCAAACACGTCTTGCGCCAGGTGTATGATAGCGCCCTTAGTCAGTTGTGCATTATGCAATGAGCATAAAAATGATTTTTATTAAAACAATGAGCACAGTGTTATATAATATATATATTTTTGTTTGTTTTATCACTAACCATGAGTTATTGCATTTTTTTTAAATTACAATATAATAGATGAATGCATTGCATTGCATAATGCACCACTAAATTTAACATACACAATAAAGCAACTTAAACATTACTCTAATTGTAACTGATTTCTTATAAACCATGCATTTTTTCACCAAAAACAGATTGCAAGTATTTTTTTTTTTCATTATGTACAACATTTTCTTCATTGCAAAAGTCTCTCAGACAAATCACGTCTAAACACTTGCATTATGTCTGGCCTGACACCAATTTCACAATTATACGCTAACAAGAAACGAACCCCCTCCTCAACAGCACTTCATAATTCAGATCTCAGCTCATCTCCCCGTTCACTTCAACCAATCTCTCCTAAATAATTCATGCTGCTTTTATGAGACGGACTCAACCCTCATCAGCGCTGGATTGTTTAACTCGTCTGAGCGGGACGAGTGTCCGGTATAAGTGGCGAATCAAAGGGATGCCGCTGGTGGCAGATGGAGCCTGACGGGCACGTTTTGCTCTCCAAATGGCCCCAGATTGTCCCCATTCATAATTAAGCAGCCGTTAAAGAGTGCTTCATGAATTATGAAGGAGGATCGGTATGATCTCCCTCCACTCTAATGAAGTTCCTCAGGCGAAGGCAAAGCATGCCTTATTATGAGTTTATTTGCTCATCTATCTGCTTAACCAGTGCAATCAAACCAGCTTCATGAGTTACTGTGGGTTTCATTAGGGTTTTTGTTATCTATATGAAAAGCAAACCTTATTAACAATTTCCGGGAGAGATTTCAGAGTTGTTTTGTTTACACACACTATTTGATAGTGATATATTATTGGGTTCATTTAAAATATGTTCAGTTTAAGTCAAAATTATTCACCCTTCTGTCAATTTTTTTTCTTAGTCAAATATTTCCCAAATGATGTTTAATAGAGTAAGGATTTTTCACAGTATTTGCTATAATATTTGTTCTTCTGGAGAAAGTCTTATTTGTTTTATTTTGGCTAGAATAAAAGCAGTTTTTCAATTTTCTTAAAACCATTTTAAGGTCAATATTATTAGACCCCTTAAGCAATATTTATTTTCGATTGTCTACAGAACAAACCACTGTTATACAATGACTTGTCTAATTACCCTAACTTGCCTAAATAACCTAGTTAAGCCTTTAAATGTCACTTTAAGCTGAATACTAGTATCTTGAAAAATATCTAGTCAAATATTACTTACTGTTATCATGGCAAAGATAAAAGAAATCCGTTATTAGAAATGAGTCATTAAAATGATTATGTTTAGAAATGTGTTGAACAAAATATATATACAGGGGGGCTAATAATTCAGACTATTTCATTTCAGTCACTGTTATTTGTTATCCAAGAATTTAGAGGGTTTTTATGTTGGTCCCAAATCTTGGTTATAACAAAAGACGGGGGCTCGTCCGGGATTGAACTGTCCAATTCACATACTTATGCACTATGTTATGCCCTAATTAAGTGTCAATAGTGCATGTACATTAGCGCATTTGACATTTTTATGCAGACTCCGAATTTCAGTTCATGTTTGATGTAATTGAACCAATAACCTTGATCAGCATGGTGAGCTGTTTTGTCTAGTTTAAACAAAATACACAGAAATGCAGTTTTTTACTTAGATTTATGAGAACGATTTATAAGACAGCTGTAGTTTAGATTCAGTCCATATTTTAGTTTAGTCTATTTTTGTATTCTTTATTGGCTTATTTATTTTAATTATCTTTTTATTGGTTATTTTAATTTGTTTTGGCCACTCTGATTAGTTTTTTAACAATTTGAAGGGTGTTAATATTTTTCCCAAATTTTGGTCAACACATAAACTGGGGGCTCGTCCGGGATTTAACAGTTCAATTAGTTAAAACAAGTTATAGGGATAGATAAAAAAAAAAAAAAAGAATTCTCCAATTTAATTGATCTTCAATACTTTACAGTTTGTTTTCATATATTTTTTTACCGTAATGGGCATTTTTCAGATTATGTTTACATTGTGCGCATTGAATGCAGATATTAATGATTTGTTGTTACAGTGATTATTTAAGATAAAAGTACAAATTAATAAAAAGATTTTGCTTCGGCCACTGCGATTAGTTTTTCGACAATTTGAAGGGTGTTAATATTTTTCCCAAATCTTGATCAACACACAAACTGGGGGCTCGTCCGGGATACAACTGTTCAATTCACACAATAATGCATTATTTAATGCCGTACAAACATTGCATATACTTTAATGCATTTGCCAGACACTTTTATGCAAACTCCGTATTTAAGTTCACAATGATGTAATCGAACCAATAACCTTGGTCAGGATGGTGTGGTGTTTTGTTTAGTTAAATAGTTAAGTAATTTAGTTGTCGCTAAAGGGTTCTGGGTGCTAGCTAGAACATTGTTAGAATATTTTAAGTCTTGTTTTCTTTAAGTCTTTTATGTCTTTTTTAACATGTCTGGAGGGCTACTATGACTTTGCTAGGATGTTTTAGATGGTTGCATTCTGGAAGTCTGCTAAAGTGCTCTTTTTTAATTAAGATAATGCTATAACGTGGGATTACCAATCACCAGGAAGGTATTAAACAAGCCATTTGTTCTCAGTAATGTGTGTGGTAAGAATGTGCCATGAAGTAGTGAACACCAAAAGCATGAAATAATCAAAATTAGTGCCTCTTGATTCTAATTCAGAACTTTGATTCATATTTATGATTTGTTGTTACAGTGATTATTTAAGATAAAAGTACAAATTGATATAAAGAATTGTGTACACAATTTATTTTGTTTCGTCCACTGCGATTAGTTTTTCACCAATTTGAATGGTGCTAATATAACCTATAAACTGGGGGCTCGTCTGGAATTCAACTGTTCAATTCATATAATAATGCATTATTTAATGCTGCATTTAAGTATAAACAGTGTGTGTATATATAT
>CAIGQV010003909.1:1371341-1392225 GCA_903798115.1 Danio jaintianensis | reverse complement strand
CCAACCCTCACAGTAATGTAAAAACTGTAATTTTAACCAGTATTATTTATATTATTTATTAAATTACACATTAAATTGTATTTTATCAACATCTACCCCTACCCCAAACCTCACAGTCAAGTAAAAACTGTAATTTTAACCAGTATTATTCATAATATTTATTAAATTACACATTAAATTGTATTTTATCAACATCTACCCCTACCCCAACCCTCACAGTAATGTAAAAACTGTAATTATTGTTGTACAGTGTCACAAAAAATATGCTATACTGATGTGCATATCCACAGCTGTATCCCTTCTAGACTTTACCGTAAGGAACAGAGAAATCCCATCTCTCTTTCTATACATAAAGCAACACTGAAGCCCAGAAGAAGAGCAATCCTCCTTCTCTGCAGCTCAACGGCTCCCCCGTGTGTCAGGAATGAAAAGAGTGTGAATGTTGAGTGTTTCTCACCGTACTGATCTTCTCTGTCCTGCAGTTCCAGATTCATGTGCTTGTGTTTCTCCTTCATGCGGCTCAGGTCGAGTCCACTTCCTGTGCTCAGAGTCTGCAGCTTCCTGTGCAGGAGCTCCAGACGATCTCTCTCTCTGTACACACTCCTGATCTCTGCTTTCAGCTCTTTAGCACTGCTGAAGTCATTTCCTGAAGCATAAACAACAATAAAAGACAGTTACTATAGATTCATGCATTTGACATTTTTATATCACCTACCTATTATGCAAAAATCACTTTTATGAGGGGTTTAATCACAGTTGTGTGGCAATAGTCTGTGAATATAACCAGCTTCTAAAGGTAAATATTAATTAATTATATATTTTTTAATCAGACTTGATAAAAACAGTCTGCAGAAACACTTTGATTGACATTCTCCCTTTCTACGTGTCATCAGAGGGGGAAAGCCCCGCCCACTAGTGACCATCTCTCACTCGTTAGCATAGGATGTTAGTCCTGTTTATGCTGACACACAGGCATTTGTAGCTCCGCCCTCTTTTGAAAAGAGCACAATCTCATTTGAATTTAAAGCAACAGTCACTAAAACATCACAACTAAGATCAAAGCCTAAAAGGGTCAGTTTCAGAGAGTTAGAAAACATTATTTGTGTGTATTTTGAGCTGAAACTTCACACACACACTAGGGACATCAGAGACTTGTTTTACATCTTGTAAAAAGGGGCATAATAGCTCCCCTTTAAGGTACACATTTTATGAGTTTGTATTTTGCATGAAATAAAATAACAATATGAATATTTATGTGAATTTTCAAATTATGATTTTAATTAATTTCCATTAATGCAATACAACGCTGAAACTATATTTTGCATGAAATGAATTAACATTATGAACATTTATATACACAAATATTGGATAAATATGCTTTTATTTAAAGTCACCTGTATTGGATTTAAGACATTTTATTAGTTCTTTCCTTCCCTGGGAATTAAACATGTCGTATCCGTCTCATACATTACTGTTCGAATTAATATAAAAAAAACTGATGAAATGTAAAACTGTATAAAAAAACAAAAAAACAGAAATAATACTTGCCTATTTTCAGCATACTATGATTTGGCTTACTAATGCCAAATAATACAGATTGCAAGCACATAAGAAAATATATAGATAAAAAAAAGATTTTTAAGAGAAACAGTGAATTGTATAATAATAAAATAAATGTAATTATGAGCAAAAATAAAATTTAAATGTGGTTAAAAGAGAGAAAAATTTAAAATATATATATTTCTTACTTTAAATATTTCTTTTTGTGATTCAATCAAAAATTCAAGTGAGACAGTCAAAGGCAAAATAAAATATCACTGAAATATTATAGGGTAAAAAATGATGAACATAATTTGGACAGCATGCAAATAATATAGTCTTTTTTTTTAATTCAGATTTTTAATAGGAAGCTCTACAATATTATATTTGTGCATATACATTAGATTAGTCAGTACTGAAGCCAAATCTGGAGCTTATCTAACAAAATAACTTACGATAACGCTCCAAAAACTAGTACAGCCAAATGTATATGTTACAGAAAAATATTAAATACAAATTTAAAAAAGAGGAAAAATCAAGAGAAGCAAAAACATTGAAAAATTTGGTTGAAATTTTGTAGGTTGTAATTTATTCTTGCAATATTTTGCTTGAATTTAATTGTATTATCTTTCAATTTCTAAATATATTTGGTGACTAAAATATTATTTTAATAAATATATCTGTTTAATAAATCTGTTTTGTTTAAATGCGCTAAAATACATTGCCTATATTCACTGAGAAATGGAGAAAAATATTAATTTTCACAATGGGCTGAACTCAATTATGCTGAGCACTGTATTTAAAAAATAATAATGAAAATAAATTGGGACATGGAGATTCAATGAAAAAGAAGTGTCAAACTGAAATATAAAACTGTATTAAAATGTACAAAAAAAAAAAATAACAGCATACTAATATGACATAAATATTACAAATAATATTAAAAAAAAACTGGGATGAAGTCAGAGATTTTAAATGTGGAAAAAGTCAAACCACTTTTTAGGTGGTTACCAGGGTGTTGCTATGCAGTTTATAACATTGATAATAATCAAGAATAGTTTCTTGACCATCAAATCATCATGTTATAATAATTTCTGAAGGATTATGTGACACCGAAGACTGCGATCATGAAAATTCAGCTTTTAATCACAGCAATAAATTACATTTTTAAACATTCAATTGGAAAAACGTTTATCTTTTTAATAGCAATAATATTTCAGAGTTTTTAATGCATTTTGATCAAATAAACTGAGCCCTGGTGATTATAAACTCTTCTATATGTGCAGCAGTGAAGCGGCTGTTGTTGAAAACACAGTAATTTATGAAGTGCAGAGATGAGATCAGCGGTGTTTCAGTACCTGATACGGCTGTGAGTTTGGCTTCATGAAGTGCCAGCAGCTGCGTTTCGCTCTCGCTGACCTTCTGCCTCAGACTGAAGCACAACCTCTGATTCAGCAACACCTGAAGGAGCACACAAACAAATCAGCACATACAAATGTTAGACAAACAAATGAGCTGATAGAAAAATGAGCAGACAAACAAAATGAGGAGATAAATTTATATATATATATATATATATATATATATATTAGAGGTGTAAACCTGGTCTCACGGTTTGGTTCGGTTATGATTATCATGCCATCGATTTGGTTCAATTTGATATCTCTGTGCATCACGGTGCATTGACGATGCTTTCCATACACAATTTGATATTTTACTTCACAGCACAAGAATTCTTGTATTAAAATTTATAATTTCTAAGTATGTTTATATATTATTTGTAATACAATTTTGTCCTTTAATACAGTCAGATATATGAATTGTACCTTTAATTTTACCTGCTCAAAGGAAACACTCTTTTGAATGCATCAAACAAAACTCAAGTACATGCACAGAACAGCATGAGCATTTATAGCAGATAAACATGTTATCCCGCTTGATTTTTGAGCGTTGTTGAGCGAGTTCCTAAACGCCTATTATTGGTCACATGCTCAATAGAAAGGGCTGCGATTGGCTCTAATGCTCTGGCGATGTTCACCGATGAGTGACACTGATGAATGGCAGTGGCGATCACAGCTGATCAATGATAGACACGCTGGAGAAAACTCACTCTGCAGACACGCGCTCGTGTCTGGATCCACAAGTATCGCTGTAACAGCCGAGAGGAGAGGAAACGTCACGCCAGCAGGTCAAAGGTCCACAGTGAGAGAGAGAGAGAGAGAGAGAGAGAAGCAGAGATGGGCTTCTGCTGTAAATTTAGCAAACACTTCTGCTGTTTGTGTCCAGCAAACGCACACGCAGTTAATTGTGCAGAGTTTCAGCATTTATAAGTAGCTGGAGTGTTTTAATTACTCGTGCTCGCCTCCCTCTCCATAGTAAACTACCGCAATATAGCACATATGAGATAAATGACGTCAGTATGTAATAACCGGTTAGAATCTATTACTGAACCGATACCGAATTGTCCACGTCTGCATCGCGATGCACCAACGAAACAATTAATTTTAACACCCCTAATATATATATATATATATACTAGGGGCGTTAAAATGTACTATGTACTATATGTACTATATATATATATATATATATTATGATAACATTTATTATGCAGCTTAATATTAATATTTAATTTGTTATTTTATTGATGATATTTATTCCACCTAACATGTTCTTTTTGCATCACTTATTTGAATAGATTTTATAGTACAGATTTTTTTGATAAGAGAATCTTAAAATAGAATAAATAAAACAATTTGTGCTACTGAATGATCTGGAAGCCTGTAATGGACAGACAGCCCACACACAGACACACAGACAGACAGACAGACTCCGCACCTCCTGATGTGCGAGTGGTTGTGAGACTCGCTGCTGATGTTGTGCCAACAGATAATGGAGAACCAGAGGGCAAACACACACTGGGCCACTTTACAGACAGCTCATCTTCTCTCAGACACACGAACACACACACACACACACACACACACACACACACACACACACACACACGCACGCACACAGCTGATATACACACAGTCACACACATACACACACTGCAGACACACACTACAGATATACACAGTCAGTCACTCACACACGCATATATATATATATGCAGACACACTCACAAACACACACACTGCAGATATACACATACAGACACAGACATACACTGCAGACACACACACACCATGCTGCTCACAAGAGGAAAGCAGCTCATTCTGCAGATGAGGAGCACGAGAAACACACCAAACACACACACACACACATTTCCCTGCAACAGGAGCTGCTGACCTTTAATAAAGCATGAGTGTTTTTAGATGATAAACTCTGATTAAGATCTGCTCTTACTTTAGTCTCTGCCTCTCTGATGGACAAACTCAGCACTCGCTCCTGCTCCTCAAGCCTGAAATTAAAGACAATTACACTACAGACATTACACTACAGACAATATTACAAAAATATGTCAAATATAGCTAGTAATAATCATTCTTGACCCTAAAAAAACACAAATAAGAGAAAGCAAGTAATACATATATAATATTGTTCAAATGAACAATCACATAAATATTTATTGTTGTCACTAAATAAATTCATAAAAAAATTAATTAAATAATTAAATTAAACAATGAAATATTAAAATAAAAACACAAAATATTAATTTATTTTTGTAAATATATTATTATTATTATTATTATTATTATTATTATTATTATTATTAATAATAATAATTAATATTATTTATTCATTCATTCTTTTCGGCTTAGTCCCTTTATTAATCCGCCACAGCGGAATGAACCGCCAACTTATCCAGCATATGTTTCACGCAGCAGATGCCCTTCCAGCCGCAACCCATCACTGGGAAACACTCATACACACTCATTCACAAACATACACTACGGACAATTTAGCTTACCCAATTCACCTATAGCGCATGTGCACTGTGGGGGAAACCGGAGCACCCGGAGGAAACCCACGCCAACACGGGGAGAACATGCAAACTCCACACAGAAATGCCAACTGGCCCCGCCGAGGCTCGAACCAGCGACCTTCCTGCTGTGAGGCGATCGTGCTACCCACTGCACCACCGTGACGCCCTAATATTATTTATTTTTATATAATTATTTAAATTTTTATTATTATCACTAAATAAATTCATTAAAAAATAAATAATATAAATAACAATTAAATAAATTATTCAAATAAAAAACTGTTAAAATATTAATTTATTTAGTGATAATAACAATGAATATTTATTATTATTCATTCATTCATTTTCTTTTCGGCTTAGTCCCTTTATATTTATTATTATTTATTATTTTTTATTTATAGTTATTATTATTATTATTATTATTATTATCACTAAATAAATTAATTAAAAAATGAAATATTATAAACAACTAAATAAGTTATTAAAATGAAAACCACTTAAAATATTTATTTATTTTTTGTAAATATATGATTATTATTATTATTATTATTATTATTATTAATAATAATAATATTTATTTACTTATAACTATTATTATTATTATTATCATCACTAAACAAAGTCATAAAAAATTTAATAATATAAATAACAAATAAATAAACTATTAAAATAATAAACACTTAAAATATTAATTAATTTATTTTTTGCAAATTTATTATAATTAATAATAATAATAATAATAATAAAATTTCTCCCACAGTGCAAACACATGCGTTACATGTGAATTGAATAAGCTAAATTGTCTGTAGTGTATGTGTGTGAATGAGTGTGTATGGATGTTTCCCAGTGATGGGTTGCAGCTGAAAGGGCATCCGCTGTGTAAAACATATGCTGGATAAGTTGGTGGTTCATTCCGCTGTGGCAACCCCAGATTAATAAAGGGACTAATCCTAAACTAACAAATAAACTGAAAACAAAAATATAATAAAAACGAACAGTATATTAATTACAATAAAATGACAACACTGTGTTTAACATTAATAGAGACTCATCAGAGAGGATTGAATAAGATCAGTTTTTTTAAAAGATTTAAAATATCTAAAACTTTTAGAGAGAAAACTGATATTTTTCCACACAAGCATCTGAAAGCATGAACTCTGTGGAGCCTGAAAGCAATAAAAATTCATGACCTCTTGTTTTCAGAAAGCGCAGGTAAAAATACAATAAAAGAGGATTGCATGAGCAGAAATAGCAGTGGAGAGCCTCGTCTGTGAATAAATCAATCTCTCAGCAGGGTTTGTGTGCAGCTCGGCTCAGTGTTATGACCTCAATCTGCAGTGCACCTCCAATAAATCTACATATGCATCAAAATCAATCAGTGAGAGACCAAACACAGTCATGCAATCCAGAGTTCAATATTTCTGCGCTCAGAGGCAGACGCTTCATCCATGCCCTTTGTTTCTCATCTAAAGTCGCCCTGAAACTCCCGCAAAAAGCAAATCCACTGAAGATGAGATTTCACTAAAGCGGGTCAGTCTGCAAATGTCAGAAAACTGATCCGATGCCACAATCGATGTATACAGAAACTGGCACTAAAATATCACCTGGCGCTTTGTGTTTTGAACTGAACAAATGAACAGTGAAGTAAATAAAATAAAATATAGTTTACTACAATAAATTAAAATATTGTCCTATTTATAAATGATATAATAATAATAATAATAATAATTATTATTATTAATAATAATAATAATAAATAAATAAATAAATCATAATAACAACATGGGCATTTTAAATTATTATATTACTACTTGAATATGAATGAAATTATTACTTATTAAATATGTTATTGTTATTGTTGCTGTTGTTGTAGTTGATTTTTTACTTTAATACAAATAATCTATTATATTTCTTTTTAATTGTCAATAAAATAATAATCAATCTATAGTAATTAAAACAATACAAATAATAATAATAATATATAGCTAGCTCTCTGCAACTCTCACACGGTCGCCCATTGAAGCTAAACAGGGCTGCGCCTGGTCAGTACCTGGATGGGAGACCACATGGGAAAACTAGGTTGCTGCCGGAAGTGGTGTTAGTGAGGCCAGCAGGGGGCGCTCAACCTGTGGTCTGTGTGGGTCCTAACGGCCCAGTATATTGATGGGGACTCTATACTGCTCATTGAGCGCCGTCTTTCGGATGAGACGTTAAACCGAGGTCCTGACTCTCTGTGGTCGTTAAAAATCCCAGGATGTCCTTCGAAAAAGAGTAGGGGTTTAACCCCGGCATACTGGCCTCTGTCCATCATGGCCTCCTAACCATCCCCATATCATAATTGACTTCATCTCTCCACCAATCAGCTGGTGTGTGGTGTGCGGTCTGGTGCAATATGGCTGCCGTCGCGTCATCCAGGTGGATGCTGCACACTGGTGGTGGATAAGGAGATTCCCCCCATTGTGTAAAGCGCTTTGAGTGTCTAGAAAAGCGCTATATAAATGTAAGTAATTAATAATAATAATAATAATAACTGCCTATTATTAATGTTGTTTTCATTTTATTTTGACAATACTTAGTTAGTTATTGATTGATTGATTGATTGATTGATTGATTGATTGATTGATTGATTGATTGGCTGATTGATTGGCTGATTGACTGAGTGATCGGTTGGCTGATTGACTGAGTGATCTGTTGGCTGGCTGAGAGATCGGTTGGCTGGCTGGCTGGTCGGTCGGTCGGTCGGTCGGTCGGTCGGTCGGTCGGTTGGTTGGTTGATTGATTTTATAGAAGCAATAATCTGTGAGTATTGATTTCAGGAGGTTAAACGGAATGATTGACTTTTTCATCTTCTACGCTTTCATTAATTAAACACTTCAAAGCATTTTTCATCTGTTCTTTCTACAAACACAGTGCCTCAAAATGATGTCAACAACTGAGAGAACTGAGTTTTCAGTTTAATGAAACAATATAAATCAATTTTAGCTCCTGAGTAATATTTACACATGCAGGTGTGTTTCCCCTGACCTGCGAATGTGTGCTGGTGGAGAAATATTGATGCTCTGGCGATGTTGAGACGTGAGCAGATCCTCCAGCACTCGAGCTGTCAGACACAGATGAGGAGAGTCTGTGGCCCTCGGGACGGGCCCCTGGATCTCCTGCAGCTCCAGCTGAAGCTCCAGAGCCCTGTTGTGCTCTTGCAGATCCTGCAGGCGCCGCTGAACATTACACATCTCCCTCTGCACAGCACAAACATTTGCGTCATAACAACACTCACACAAAAACAGCTCCCTTCTCAAGCTCAAAGTTCAACGCCTATTAGAAGTATTATATCATTCCTACTAAATGAGAAGTCGAGATACATGTTTCCTGATGCACCAATGGCCGATTCTGTGATCTTTTTTGTTAGATTAGTTCCAGTTTTGTCTTTGGTACTGACCAATCTAATGTATATGCACAAATATATTATTTTTTATTATTATTATAAATATGAAAAATATTAAAGGAGAGATTTCTGAAGGGTGAACTCATTTATGCTGAGCATATACACGCACACCCACTGTTGGGTAAGTTACTCAAAAAAGTAATAGGTTGGAAATTACTAAGTACTACTTGAAAAATTGTCATCTGATTACATGACTAATTATTTCATGTAATAAGATTCAGCTTAGAAATCAGATTACAAATTATTTTACTTTTTAAGTTACTTTGAAATCTTAAGCCTAAAAAGCCTTTTAAAAAAGCACTTCAACGTCAAAACTGTAGTTATTTCATTAATTTGATACTGACTGAAAAATATTACAAATGTTTGCATTGCATTTATTCACATTCTTCACAGTCATTTAACAATCTGTGCATTTGTACTGTAGTAAGTTGTAATGATAAATGACAACATCAGATAAATTACCTTAATCCTCTGTTTCTCCTCTAACAGCTTCTCTCGGGTTTCAGCTCGACTCGGAGAGATGCAGGATCTCTGATCTTCACTCAGGTCACCAGTGTGCATGCTGGAAGCATTTACAATAATCACAGACTGAAAAATATGCTGGTATTGCTATTGTTATTATTATTATTATTCATTCATTCATTTTCCTTCGGCTTAGCACCTTTATTCATCAGGGGTCCCAACAGCGGAATGAATCGCCAACTTATCCAGCATATGTTTTACACAGCGGATGCCCTTCCAGCTGCAACCCAGTATTGGGAAACACCCATACACTCTCACATTCACACACATACAATATGGCCAATTTAGCTTACTCAATTCCTCTATAGCGCATGTGTTTGGACTGTGGGGGAAACCAGAGCACGTGGAGGAAACCCACGCCAACACGGGGAGAACATGCAAACTCCACACAGAAATGCCAACTGACCCAGCCGGGATTTGAACCAGAGACCTTCTTGCTGTGAGGCGACAGTGCTAACCACTGAGCCACCGTGTCGCCCATTATTATTAATTAAATAAAATTCTAATTAAAATTTGTTTGAAATGACTGCAATTGAAACCAAGCTAAAATAAAATATAAATATGAAATCAAATGTATTTTAAAATAAAATCCATAATTAAATGTAAAAATGAGGAAGGTTAATGTGGAAGCTAAATTAAAAACAATAATAATAATAATAATTAAAAAAACTGCTGAACATAGAAATATATTTTTTTAAATGAAATGACAAAAAAACTAAAAAACTAATAAATAAATAAATAAATAAAAAATGACAAGCAAATATAAAAATAAAAGCAAAATCATTGTGCGTGTCACTTCACAACTATATAACAGTTACTGTTATGCAAGAAAAAAAAATTATAATATTGGTGTTTTAAGTGATACTAATATTATAATTATAAACAATATAATTATATACCTGTAACATAATTATATAGCAAAATGGCAACAAAATCACCCGGAACTCCCAACATACACTATTTTTTAGATAATGAGAGTTGTGGGCATATTTCATTATATTTATCATTTTTACCTATTTTATCATGAGCATCTCATCAGTTTCCTAAGATGAGAGTCTCTGAGCTCGAGTGTCTGACTGCACACTCTACAAAAATAAACATATGGAAGCAATACGTCACAGGAAGTGCTGTTTAGACACATTCCAGCTCCACCTGTCTGACTTCCCGTTTAAAAAACGTATTACTGAAGCTCGAGTAAACCAACCAACCAACCTTCACATTCAACACCGTTAGCACAACTATTCAGAAAGGACACATTTAAATCAATCAAAGGTGACATTTAAAGGGTAAAGAATTTAAAGGGTATTTTCATCAAATAATATTCTTTGAGCTTTTAATTAAAAAAATAAACAGATAATAAACACATTTCATGATCATCAAATCAGCATATTATAAAAATTTCTGAATGATCAATTAATCAATTCATTCACTTATACATTTATATAGCACATTTACAAGCAACAGAGCTTTGACCAAAGTGCTGTACACTACTAAACTAACAAAAAATAACAATAAATAATTAAAAATCCAAACATAAACATGATATCAGGATATACAGTAAAACAAAGAGAAAAAAAGAGGATACATCAATGGCTCAGTATACACTACTTGACAAAAGTCTTGTCGCCTATTCAAGTTTTAGGAACAACAACTCATAACTTGACTTCTAGTTGATCATTTGGTATCAGAAGTGGCTTGTATGAAAGGCAAAGGCCTCTAGATTACGCTTATTTTACCTAAATAAAATATGATCATGCCTTGATTTGTAATGATTTAATTAGGACAGTAAGGTCTGACTTTGCTTAGACAAAAGTCTTGTCACTGAACAGAAATAATGTCCAGTATAGAATATAAAGTCATGGTGCAGTGGAAACAGAATGAATATTGTGTCTGACTCCCATGAGCTTGGAGGACTGCATCCATACATCTCTGCAATGACTCAAATCACTGATTAATAAAGTCATCTGGAATGGCAAAGAAAGCGACTCCCAGAGTTCATCAAGATTCTTTGGATTCATCTTCAATGCCTTCTCCTTCATCTTACCCCAGACATGCTCAATAATGTTCATGTCTGGTGACTGGGCTGGCCAATCCTGGAGCACTTTGACCTTCATTGCTTTCAGGAACTTTGATGTGGAGGCTGAAGTATGAGAAGGAGCGCTGTCCTGCTGAAGAATTTGCCCTCTCCTGTGGTTTGTAATGTAATAGGCAGCACAAATGTCTTGATACCTCAGGCTGTTGATGTTGCCATCCACTCTGCAGATCTCTCGCACGCCCCCATACTGAATGTAACCCCAAACCATGATTTTTCCTTTACCAAACTTGACTGATTTCTGTGAGAATCTTGGGTCCATGCGGGTTCCAGTAGGTCTTCTGCAGTATTTGTGATGATTCATGGGAAAAATCTACCTTCTGCCACTTTTCCAAATGATCAACTAGAAGTCAAGTTATTATTTGTTGCTCTTACAACTGAGATCAACAACAAAACATTTGTCAGGTAGTGTAGTTGCAGACTTAGAATGATTTCTGAATAATTACATGACCCTGAAGACTGGAGTAATGATGCCGAAATTTCAGCTTTGAATAACAGGAATAAATTACATTTTACAATCTATTCCAAAAGAGTGCACTTATTTTTAAATTGTAATAATATTTCACAATTTGACCATATTTTTTGCTCGAATAAATGCAGCTTTGCCTAGTATAATTGTGATATTTTCCTACCTGCAGTCTGAGTCCGTCCTGTGGATGGCGCTGTTCACTGCTGTTCTGAGCCGCTCTAGATATCCAGTGACTTCAGGGT
Source organism: Danio jaintianensis (assembly GCA_903798115.1). Taxonomy (NCBI): domain Eukaryota; kingdom Metazoa; phylum Chordata; class Actinopteri; order Cypriniformes; family Danionidae; genus Danio; species Danio jaintianensis. The sequence goes on along the minus strand of CAIGQV010003909.1, from coordinate 1,379,988 downwards.
GTCTGGATGGAAGACCAGGCTTAAGTGTCACTCTTTCTCTTCTCAGTTCCTCCAGTTTCTTACCAAAACGCTCAGCTAAACACACACACACACACACACACACACACACACACACACACACACACAAAAAAAATTTTTATAAAACAATAAAAATCTGATTTGATGTGAAAGGAAGCTTTTATTTGGTGGGATAAACCAAAACATAAATAAAAATGTGAAACTGAAAAATAGAAGTATTGATAGATGTCACTCTTGCTTGTGTGATATTAATGAACTATCATATGTTATATAAATATGAAACGAATACAAACAGGGATACATTTGCTTTTATAACTTATTTGTAGGGCGACACGGTGGCTCAGTGGTTAGCACTGTGGCCTCACAGCAAGAAGGTCGCTGGTTCAAGTAGTTGGTGGTTCATTCCGCTGTGGCGACCCCTGATGAAAAAAGGGACTAAGCCGAAGGAAAATGAAATGAACTTAATTGTAAAAATATCCGTAAGTTTCCTGTCTTTGTGATCCACAACAAAGAGAACTGTCAATTAACAGATCATTTAGCTGTGTTTTTAAATGTATAAGATATGATAATTTGGTAATGAAACTGTATTTAAAGTTATGAATTGCATTATGGGACATTGACCTTGATTTGAAAGTTTCACAAAGTGACTTTTGTTGGCATTTGAGTTTGAAACAATATATTATAGAAATAAATCAGTACATTAACAGAAAAAGTATACTGTCAGTTTATTACCGGGTTTTTGTAACAATTTACAAGACCAAGCCAGACAATATATCACTTCAAACTATTAAAAATATCAATAAAAGTCACTCTTTCAAACTTTTCAACATCAAAAGTTGTCAGAAGAGAGATTCATGTCCCATTATGCAATTCAAAAGCATAAATAAACAAACAAACAGCAATCACAACATGCGTGTTGCTAGGCCTATTTTAGGGGTTGTATATTTCTACTCAGCTCCCCTAAAACGTTTGCGATTAGCTCATAAACTGTACACTAAATTATCGCCTCAGTCCCCTTTAAATTTGATATGAAAATGGCAGCAGAATTCGGCTCCTCACCATTTTTCGATTTTCATTTGATCAGCAAAGCGAGTGTTTTATCGATAAATTGTTATAATATATGCTTATTTGCAGTTCTTTGCTAGATACACTTGTATCTCTTGTACCCCAATGTCATGGAGGAGCATAGGTGTTTCCTCTGCGTTCACCTCATCATCACAGCTGTTTCCTCCAGCGAAAATGTAACTCTTAACGAACATTTTGCTATTTTTATTTTCAAAATGAACTACCAATATAAAACACATTACAGTGCATGTGGCATTAACTATATCATACAGTCTTGCACAGAAAGGACTAAACACAGTGACAGAACCACTTAGAGAATGTACTCATTTTAACTGTCAGAGTCACTGACAGAGATCATGTGTTGTCTTGTATTAACATTTACATTTACATTATTAAAAAAATATTTCTTATTTATTATTATTATTTAGATTGTGAAATAAGTGAATTAGCCCGTAGGTTAAAAAATATATATTTATATTTATGCATTTAATTAGAAAAGTGGGATTTTTTATTTATTTAATACATGGAAACAAAAAATTTACTTGAATATAGAGTAGAAAGTGGATTTTACTACAGTTAACGGGTGTTTGTTGAGCCTATTTGGCTTATTCAGAACTCAAATGGCTATTGCTAGTTTAGCATCCAACCCTATGTCGTTGCAGACGAAAGTGAAGAGCCCTGAATCACAACATACAAAAAACTGTTCATTTACAGATTGTTTACAGTGATGTAATTATAGTCTTATTTTAACTGCATTATAATAGACTTCTTCACAGAGTCAATGTTTTCGGACTTTTGATTTACAAAAACAAAACAAAAATCCATCTTGTGTGACATACTCAAAAATGTCAGTTCTTCACACATTAATAAAACTAGAATTACCATGATCCTATAGATAATAAACATTGAATGCATGCCTAAGCTATTAAGAGGTAAAACACTGACTTCCACAAAAATGAGCCCCTCTGAAACACTTAAACCCAAATCTGTATCTCAAACACTGCATGGGGTGTGTGTGTGTGTGTGTGTGCGTGTGTGTGTGTGTGTGTGTGTGTGTGTGTGTGTGTGTGTGTGTGTGTGTGTGTGTGTGTGTATATATGTTTTTGTGACAAATCAGGACACATATCTATATAATGACACAGGTATTACAAGAAGGTGGTGAAATAGGAGGACATTGCTGACGTCCTCATTTCTCAAAAAGGTTATTAATCACACAGAATATGTTTTTATCAGAAAGTAAAACATGAGGGGTTCTCAATCTCGGTCCTGGAGGGCCGGTGTCCAGCAGATTTTAGCTCCAACCCCAATCAGACACAACTGGGCTAGCTAATCAAGCTCTTACTAGGCTTTCTAGAAACATCCTTGCAGGTGTGTTGAGGCAAGTTGGAGGTAAAATCTGCAGGACACCGGACCTCCAGGAGTTTGAGAACCCCTGCTGTACACAGTTTCCAAAATACAGCTTGTACAGTATGAAAACCTATGTAATGTCTCCACAATTCACAAAAACAAATGTGCATGTGTGTGTGTCAGACACTTCTCTGGGAAATGTGCAGTTATGCAAGTCACAAGGCCTGTCAGGCTCAAAAGGAAGGAAAAAAAAAAAAAGATTTCCAGCTGACAAATGTAGGTCAATCATCTGATCTGATCAAATCCAGAAGGAACTTCATTAGATCTTACACATGAGACAAAGAGGGATGTTTTTTTGCGTACAGTAATTCAAGTGGAGGAACCTAATGCCATTTTATTTGCACGGAAAAATGTATCCACATAAGTGATGATACTCTGATGCTTGAGACCATGAAAAGCACACAGGTCCTGAAAGATAATTATGTGTTAAACTAGCAGATGGCGCTGTTTGACACTGAACCACAGAACTGTTTAAAGAGCCCCTATCTGCATTATAAATGGTCATATTTTGGTTTTGGGGGTCTCCAACAACAGGCTGATATGCATGCAAGGTCAATAAACACTTTCATTGTCTTATAATATGCATTTATTTTTACCCAATTATCCCAACGACTCCCATATGATTCGTTCAGTGATTCACTTGTTCCCAAACCCCTCCTTAGCTAATCTGCGCTGATTGGTCCGATGACCCAGTCTGTTGTGATTGGTCGACTGGGTTCAGCGCGAGACATAGAAATACCCACCACAGCTATGAAGTAGCAGCCAGAGAGAATGTGAGAGCCCAATGCAGGAATGCAATAAAGCAATGCAGTTAAACACCAGCATATTACTCTACTCTTAACCCTAACCCCAAGTAATAACAACGACACACATTCAGTATTAATCCACACAGTGGCAGAAGTTGAACCATTTTGAAAACTGACCGCAGCAGACGATCAGGAGCACAAAACGCATTTAAATCGGTAAAGGAAGAAGCACGCGGCGCGTTTTCAACGTGGTTTTGGACACAATATGTGAATAGCCGCATGAAGATTTAACCTGAGAGATACAGCACAAGCACTGATCTATAATAGATAAGTGATTACAAGCCGTGCGGGGCGATTACAACTTCTAACACACAATTAAACACACATTTTGCAAACTACACAAAATGAGGCTACAATTTTAATTACACTTACATGTTATGATCCGGAGGAAGAAGACTCTGAGTCAACTATTTCGCTAAAGAATCAGTAGTTTTAAATACTGTGCACTTTCAGATTTAAACCTCAGCTTTCATTCGCTTAGAGCTGTGCTACACACTACATGGAAGCTCATTTTGAAAAACCCATAATAGGGGCTCTTTAAAAATAGCATGGGAACCAGGACACATGCGAAAGAATCAGACTTCAAATCTATTAGTCTAATAGTACTGTATGCATTCTTCAGGGGCAAATCTTGGGGAATCATTTTAAAATGTAAAATTTTTAATTAAAAAAGTAAATTTTAAACGTTTGTGTATCTTCCACATGAAATCAGTGTGTGCATTTACTACGTGCAATATGATGCTTGCATGTTGTGCTTCTGAATCTAATGGCAATACTTTAAATTGCCCTTAGTAAATGAGCACCATGACCTAACACCGGAGAGAAGACATTCAGGTGTTTTCAGTAGTGGTGCACAAAAGTGTTCTTGGAGCTTCGTATGATTACACTGTAAAACATATTTATAAATGAACAGTTTTCCGTATTTGGCGATTCATGTTATTTTCAATTATCACGCTTTTGAATTGCATTAGGGGATGTTGATCTTTCCTCCAAAAGCCTTTAATGTTGAAAAGTGACACTTGTTGACATTTTTAATAGCTTGAACTCATATAGTCTGTGTTTGTGCTATGGTAAGTTATGGCACAAAAACCTGGTAACAAACTGCCAGTACATTTTACAGACTTAATTCACTCTATACTATTTCTTAAACAATATCTTGTATCAAACTACTAAAATGCCAATAAAAGCCACTTTGTTAATCTGCAGTGTTGAATTTTTAATATCAAAAGTACAGATAAAACTCCCATAATGCAATTCACAACTATAAATGAACAGAAATCACCATGTGAACAACAAAAAACAGAACCTGTGAATTAATGGATCTTTTTTTACAGTGTACAATTGAACCACTGACCATCATCATGTATTTTGATTTAATGCCACATCAACAACAAAGGCTATTTTCATGCCAAAAACATTTCATTAATAAATATACAATTAAAAAAACACAACCAAATGAATACATAAATTAGATATGATTTTTAACGTTAATACGGTTGAACAACTGAAGTTATATGAGCTGTTTTGACAAAGTTTTCAGTTCCTTTTCTGGACTATGAGTGTCTCGGGACCCTTGCTGTCTATGAAGGAGCTCTTGGATACCATCTAAAATATCTTAATTTGTGTTCTGAAGATGAATGAAGGTCTCAGGGGATTGCAACGACATGAGGGTGAGCAATTATTCATTCATTCATTCATTCATTTTCCTTCGGCTTAGTCTCTGATTTTTCAGAGGTCGCCACAGCGGAATGAACCGCCAACTATTCCGGCATATGTTTTACGCAGCGGATGCCTTTCCAGCTGCAACCCAGTACTGGGAAACACCCATACACTCTCACATTCACACACATTCATACACTACGGACAATTTAGTTCATCCAATTCACCTATAGTGCATGTGTTTGGACTGTGGGGGAAACCAGAGCCCCCGGAGGAAACCCACGCTAACACGGGGAGAACATGCAAACTCCACACAGAAATGCCAACTGGCCCAGCCGGGACTCGAACTAGCGACCTTCTTGCTGTGAGGTGACAGTACTAACCATTGAGCCACCGTGCCGCATGGTGAGTAATTAAAAGCAGAATATACATTTTTGGGTGAACTAATCCTTTATTATGCAGCATCTACAGAACTGTTGGACATCACTGAAGCTGATGAGATGGACTGTGTGTTACTGTCATTCAAACAAACACATGGGAACATTAATCACACGTTTGCCGTCTGGTTTGCTGAGTTCAGACAATCAGCTGGCAGTGTTTGAACACAACAAACATGTGTCCAAACCATATCCGTGTTCTGTCCTCAGCTGTGGACTTACAGGGATATAAAACTGCGCTAGAAGATAACATATGGAGTTTGACCATCCTTTTAGAATAAAATATGATGCAATGACCACACCTACAAGTTTATATTTAGATTTCACATAAATAAAATATATGACATACGCAACATATATTTCAAAATATTGCAAAAATGTCCATATACATATATATTTTTTCAAAAATATATTAGCTATAATTTTACATTTTGTAATATTCATTCATTCATTCATTCTCTTTTTGGCTTAGTACCTTTATTAATCTGGGGTCACCACAGCGGAAAGAACCGCCAACTTATCCAGCATATGTTTTACGCAGCGGATGCCCTTGCAGCCGCAACCAATCACTGGGAAACAGCCATACACACTCATTCACACTCATACACTACGGTCAATTTAGCTTACCCAATTCACCTATAGCGCATGTCTTTGGACTTGTGGGGGAAACCGGAGCACCTGGAGGAAACCCACACGAACACGGGGAGAACATGTAAACTCCACACTGAAATGCCAACTGACCCAGCCGAGGCTCGAACCAGCGACCTTCTTGCTGTGAGGTGATTGTGCTACCCACTGCGCCACCGTGACACCCATTTTGTAATATATAATTATATATATTTTTAACATATACAGTTGGCGTCAGAATTATTAGCCCTCCTGAATTATTTGCCCCCTGTATAATTTTTCCCCAATTTCAGTTTAACGGAAATAAACAATTTTCAACACATTTCTAAACATAATAGCTTGTGCTGTAGACAATCGAAAATATTGCTTAAGGGGGCTAAAAATATTGACCTTAAAATTATAAACTGCTTTTATTCAAGCCTAAGTAAAACAAATAAGACTTTCTCCAGAAGAAAAAATATTACAGGAAATACTGTGAAAAATCCCTTGCTCTGTTAAACATCATTTGGGAAATATTTGAAAAAGAAATAGAAATTCACAGGAGGGCGAATAATTCTGACTTCAACTGCATGTACATATTTGTAACTCCAATGATCAAATATAAATAAATAATAAATGTGTGTGTGTGTGTGTGTGTAATTTTTGCACTATATTTTGCATATGCATATATGAAATATGAAATCCAAATACGAACGTGTATCATATGCATATGTTTCCATATATCAGATTTCTATATGGCTGGTTTGTTTTAGAATAAGTACTGTAAATATACACGAAATATGAAAACAACTTCTCTGTTGATAAAAATATATGATCAAAACATGTCTGACCGGTGTCATAATCATCTTCCAGAACGGCTTTGTGCTGTAATCTCTGAAGTTTCATCATTATGGACTCGATCTAAAGAAAGAAAATAAAGAGAGAGTTATAGATAGTAATGATGAAGATTGTTACTGTAAGTAGCTCAAGATTATCATTCAATAATTAGAATAATTTAAAATGACACTCCTTTGACTATCTGAGGCATCACAATTCATTCATTTTCTTTTCGGCTTAGTCCCTTTATTCATCAGGGGTCGCCACAGCGGAATCAACCGCCAACTTATCCAGCATATGTTTTATACAGCGGATGCCCTTCCAGCCGCAACCCAGCACTGGGAAACACCCATACACACACACACACACACACACACACACACACACACACACACACACACACACATACACAACAGCCAATTTAGCTTACCCAATTCACCTATAGCGCATGTGTTTGGACTGTGGGGGAAACCGGAGCACCCGGAGGAAACCCACACCAACACAGGGAGAACATGCAAACTCCACACAGAAATGCCAACTGGCCCAGCCGGGGCTCAAACCAGTGACCTTCTTGCTGTGAGGCAACAGTGCTAACCACTGAGCCACCACGTCACCCATTTCATTCATTCATTTTCTTTTTGGCTTAGTCCCTTTATTAATCTGGGGTCGCCACAGCGGAATGAACCGCCAACTTATCCAGCATATGTTTTACACAGCGGATGCCCTTCTAACTGCAACCCATCACTTGGAAACATCCATACACATTCATTCACACACATACACTACGGACAATTTAGCCTACCCAATTCACCTATACCGCATGTCTTTGGACTTGTGGGGGAAACCCACGCCAACACGGGGAGAATATGCAAACTCCACACAGAAACGCCAACTGACCCAGCCGAGGCTCGAACCAGCGACCTTCTCGCTGTGAGGCGAACATGCTACCCACTGCGCCCAAGTGTCACTTTTCAAGTGTAAAATATTAAATGTATTTTCAAATAAAACTTTACCATTTGCTTTATAAATGATTTAATGTTCTTTGGATATTTTTTCTTGTCTTCAATATATTACAAGCACACTTCATTTACTTTTTCAGAAAACAACACTTTTGTTAATCCTATTTTAAGCTTGACACATAAAATAATGAAAATATTTCTTCTTTATACATTTTTTCTTTAGACATTTACACAATTATACTCTTGTTTGCTAAAAATCTAAGCTATCGGTCGGTTTTTGATCATTGTGTTGTTCTCACCTTGGTGTTTGTGCGATTGTTTTGCAGACAGTCTTGCAGAAAATCCTCATACTTCTTCATCAGGCCGTCCCGACTCTGATCTGAGGACGGTGTGGTGCTTTCATATCCAGACGAAGTCGAGTCTGAAGAGTCAATGGAGTGCGAAGACGTGATTTCAGCATCCAGAGAGCCAGAATCCGAATCCTGGATGTTTTCTTTTGCATAATTAGACATCATGGAGGACGAGGTCTGCATGTCCAGATCCACTAACCACAGCTCTCGGTCCAATAGCAGGCCTTTTTGCTGCACTGACTGACCAATCGAACAAGGCAAATGTCTCGAAGAAAAAAAATCATGTTCTGATTGGCTCAATGAGACTGTGCTGGTTTCTGATTGGTTTATTGGAACAGTGACAGATTCTGATTGGCTCAAGTGATTCATTACAGCAGATGGAGGTTTTAAAAAGCCTGAGTTTGATTGGCTCACTGGGACGGTGCTGTTTTTTGTTTGGTTCATTGGAATAGTGACGGTTTCTGATTGGTTCATTGAAACAATGCTGGATTCTGATTGGGTCA
>CAIGQV010003909.1:1329024-1354633 GCA_903798115.1 Danio jaintianensis | reverse complement strand
ACACCTGACCCACCAGCCAGTTGTTAACAGCCACCAACCAGCCACTGGTAGTACACCTGACCCACCAGCCAGTTGCCAGCAGCCACCAACCACCCACTGGTAGTACACCTGACCCACCAGCCAGTTGCCAGCAGACACCAACCAGCCACTGGTAGGACGCCTAACCCACCAGCCAGTTGCCACCAGCCACCAACCAGCCAGTGGTTGGACCCCTGACCCACTAGCCAGTTGATAATGGCCGCAAACCAGCCACTGGTAGGACTCCTGACCCACCAGCCAGTTGCTAACAGCCACCAACCAGCCACTGGTAGGTCACATGACCCACCAGCCAGTTGTCAACTACTTGGTTAAATGTGGCTGCCACTGGCAGGTCATGCTACCTGGCAGTTGGCCACTGGCGGCTGCCACCAGCCACTGCCAGGTCACATGACCCGCCACTGGAAGCTCCTGCCAGCCAGTTGAAGATTGAACCCCTACTCTAACAATATAGTAACATCATCAAGGGACGTTAATATACAGCATGATTATGAATGATACATCTATTTTTTTTTGAAGAACATGATAATAAAGTATATAAACCGATTGCTGTTGTTGTTAGTCTCAATTGTCACTAATACAACCATGGTAATAGATGAATGGTTGCCGTATATAACATTAATGTTACTGGAAATAAACTCCACTCAAAACTTGCTAGTAATGCTAGCAAATCGCTAGTAAATGAACGTACAAAGAAACGTTTGGGTAAACAAACGGACGTAAAAAACTTGATCTTTGTTTTCAACTTTGACAAATCATTTGTACACAATACCACGTTATTTTGTTGTACATTTAGGAATGATAATCATAGTTTTGTCTTACCTGTCCTCACAGCGCACCGGTGACACGGAGAGTCGGTGTCAGTTTTGAGTATTTTCGAGGTGTTTTCCACCGTGATCATTCCTGCGAACATCATGGTGGTTTAACACTGGTAAATCCCCGCTACTACTTGGTTATTTAATTCGTTTTTTACTTTAGTTCAACTCCAAACGCGACGCGCGTCATCCTCCGCTGGGCTGCGCGTGCGCTTTTTGCGCGTGCACCGGACGCCGTTCACTTTCCAACAGAAATCTGAATTATAACTTTACGCTTTCCATCCGATATTCCGCATGTTGTCAATTATAAAATCTTAATCGATCCTTCACTATATAATACCCCCTCAAAAATCACCGATGCGATTTAAAAGGCGAGTTTCCTGTGAGAGAGAAACTTCGTGAAGAAATCCTGAAGAAAGTTCGCCGTTTCTCCGTCTGTTTAAGATCTCTCGAGTGTTTTCTTCATGTTATTTTTAATATCCAGAGGAAAAGAGAAGCCATAGCAGACGGTTGTCAAGCAGCAGTCGAGAGGCGGAGCAGAGGCGCACTTTGTCCCGTTATGTGGACGGTTGTGGAGAGGAGATTGGGTCGGTGACGTCTGCTGGAATTTGACTCCTTTGATTCACTGATTCGTGATTCACTCGAGCTGAACCAAAGACTATAGAATACAAGGGACTTTGGCTGAACTCACGTCAACCTAAAATATCTGATGGACGAGCTTCACTTTTGGACACATTTTATCATGTCACTATAAACTTTCAAACAGAGGAGAACAGCAAAACAAAACATTTCAGAAAACAAAAATGTGTTATAAGGTTTGAAGTTGATGATGTAAATGATGTCTGAAATAGCTACCTGCATGCACACTTGTGTCAAATCAGCAAAACAAACAAACCAGATCATTCAAAGACACTGAACACAAATTATGAAAAGATCAAAGATGATTTGTATCAGTGGATAATTATCGCAGTGTTTAAAATCCTGTATAGCCTATAAGCTAATGTACAGTTGCAATCAGAATTATTAAACCCCCTTTGAAGTTTTTTTCTTTTCTAAATATTTCCCAAATGATGTTTAACAGAGCAAAGAAATTTTCACAGTATGTCTGATAATGTTTTTTCTTCTGGAGAAAGTCTTATTTGTTTTATTTCGGCTACAATAAAAGCAGTTTAATTTTTTAAGAACCATTTTAAGGTCACAATTATTAGCCCCTTTAAGCTATATTTTGTTTCGATAGTCTACTGAACAAACCATCGTTATACAATAACTTGCCTAATTACCCTATCCTGCCTAGTTAACCGAATTAACCTAGTTAAACCTTTAAATGTCACTTTAAGCTGTGTAGAAGTGTCTTGAAAAATATCTAGTCTAATATTATGTGCTGTCATCATGGCAAGGATAAAATAAATCAGTTATTAGAAATGAGTTATTAAAACTATTATGTTTAGAAATGTGTTGAAAAAATCTTCTCTCCGTTAAACAGAAATTGGGGAAAAAAATAAACAGGGGGGCTAATAATCCAGGGGGTTTAATAATTCTGATTGCAACTATATATATATATATATATATATATTTTATATATTCACTCTAATAACCCAGCAAATACACCATCTGGTGGTTTCTGTACAACCTGCTAACAGTCTAACTAGCCATTCACAAATGTTTTTGTTTGTTAAAAATGTATGCATATAAAAAATGTAATTTCACAGGAGCTAATAATTTTGTCTTCAGCTGTACATTTGAGATTTTATATATTTCAACGCATAATATAAAATACACAGCTGAAAACAAAATTATTAGCTCCTGTGAAATTACATTTTTTTATTTCAAATATAAGTGAAGGGCGATGCGGTGGCGCAGTGGGTAGCACTGTCGCCTCACAGCAAGAAGGTCGCTGGTTCGAGCCTCGGCTGGGTCAGTTGGCATTTCTGTGTGGAGTTTGCATGTTCTCCCCGTGTTGGCGTGGGTTTCCTCCGGGTGCTCCGGTTTCCCCCACAAGTCCAAAGACATGCGCTATAGGGGAATTGGGTAAAACTAAAATTGTCCGTAGTGTATGTGTGTGAACGAGTGTGTATGGATGTTTCCCAGTGATGGGTTGCAGCTGGAAGGGCATCCGCTGTGTAAAACATATGCTGGATAAGTTGGCGGTTCATTCCGCTGTGGCGACCCCAGATTAATAAACTAAGCCTAAAGAAAATGAATGAATGAATGAATTTTCCAAGTGACGTTTAACAGAGCAAGGAAATTTATCACATTATTTCCTATTATATTTTCTTTTTGCGGAAAGTCTAATTTCTTGTAGTTTGGTTGGCATAAAAGCTGTTTTTTTAGCTCAATATTATTATCCTCTATAAAAATTGATTATTACTTTTGCATTTTTTTATTATTTTTTTATTTTTATTGGCTAACACTGTTGTAAAATGACTTGCCTAATTACCCTAACTTGCCTAATTAACCTAGTTAAGCTTTTCAATGTCTCTTTAAGCTGTATCTTGCAAAATAACTAGTCAAATATTATGTGCTGTCATCATGGCAAAGACAAAAGAAATGAGTTATTGGAAAGTAAATAATAAAACTATTATGTTTAGAAATGTGTTAAAAAATGTGTTAAACAGCCCTTGGGAAATATGTGGAAGAAATTACAGGAGGGCTAATAATTTTGCTATCAACTGTCCCATGTCTATGAGTCTCTTTAATTATAAACTGTAGATAGCAATTCAACATATTGTGTAATAACAGTAAATGTATGCATGTCATTTACATAGGAGATTTTCACTCAGTCATTGTGGAGAATTATAATAAGGGATCAGATGTGTTTGTGCTGTAATCTATGCTGGAGCACGAACACACAGAGGTCCTGTTGTGTGTGTGTGTGTGTGCGTGCGTGCGTGCGTGTGTTTCTATGTGTTTGTCTCTCTCAGTGAATGAACAGAACAGCTCTTTGTGTCCAGCTCTACAGTCAATACAGAGTCTGATCTGAGGCCTGTGTTGGTCTCATAATGCTTTAATTGAGCTAAACTGCTCAGAGCGTCAGAATCACAGTCTCTTACTGAAGCAGACTAATCGAATTAACATCTGAGCTCCTGACTTTTAGACCCGGTAAACCACTTCCACATGACAAAATACTACAGTAATTTATAGTAAATACTACAGTCTTTTTAAACCATACTATAGTAAAGCACGTGAATTAAAAGGTTGGGGTAATTTCATAGTTGCACTAATACAAAAACCACTTTAGTTTACTACAACTACTGTATAGGGTATATTATACTACAATACACCACAGTTTATTAATTTTCCTTCAGCTTAGTCCCTTTGTTCGTCAGGGGTCGCCACAGCGGAATGAACCGCCAACTTATCCAGCATACGGTTTTACACAGCAGATGCCCTTCCAACTGCAACCCAGTACTGGGAAACATCCATACACACTCATTCACACACACACACTCATACACTACGGCCAATTTAGTTATTCAATTCACCAATAGCGCATGTGTTTGGACTGTGGGGGAAACCGGAGCACCCGGAGGAAACCCACGCCACGGGGAGAACATGCAAACTCCACACAGAAATGACAACTGACCCAGCCGGGACTCAAACCAGTGACATTCTTGCTGTGAGGCGACAGTGCTAACCACTGAGCCACTGTCACCCAATACTATAACATATACACTATAATACACTTTGTATGCTTTAAAAATACTATGTATTTACTCTAAATTACTATAGTATTTTTTCATGTGACCTAAAACCAGCAAATCTGACACATTAAAGACACAAACATAGATACAACTATTTTACACATTTATTAAAGCGACCAGTGACCAGATGCGTTCCACATGAAAAAAATACTACAGTAATTTATAGTAAACACTACATTGTTTTTGAAACATAAAGTGTGTTATGTAGCTGCTATAATACTTTAAACACTTTGTTAATAACTGCAACATCATACTGTAGTATTTTATATATAGTAAACTGTTATAAATACTGCAGTATACTTTAGTTTTTATTACAGTATATTGTGGTATGGTGGGCGTCACGGTGGTGCAGTGGGTAGCACTGTTGCCTCACAGCAAGAAGGTCGCTGCTTCGAGTCCCGGCTGGGTCAGTTGGCATTTCTGTGTGGAGTTTGCATGTTCTCCCCGTGTTGGCGTGGGTTTCCTCTGGGTGCTCTGGTTTCCCCCACAAGTCCAAACACATGCGCTATAGGTGAATTGAATAAGCTAAATTGGCCGTAGTATATGAGTGTGTGTGTGTGTGTGTGTGTGTGTGAGAATGTGAGAGTGTGTATGGGTGTTTCCCAGCACTGGGTTGCAGCAGGAAGTAAAACATTTGCTGGATAAGTTGGCGGTTCATTCCGCTGTGGCGACCCCTGATTAATAAAGGGACTAACCCAAAAAGAAAATGAATGAATGAATAAATGTGGCGCCACATTTAAATAAATACTATAGTAAAATACTACAATCTGTTGTGCTAATTCTATAGTTGCTATGGTAAAACAACAACTATACCAATATAAACAATTACCCAATACTGCAGTGTTCTACAACCATATAGACCATTTTGAGGAATGTAAACAATAACAATGGTCCTAATGTATTTCCTGTTTTAGATTTTTAATTTCCATAGCTTCTGAGAATCCAAGAAAGGTCCACATATTGATAAATAATGTTATGATAGCTGTTTTAACGTTGAGATGTGATTGAATTACCTCTTGTAACAGTTATGAAATATTATGATAACAAGCAGGAAATGTTCAAGGGCTAATGACATGACCACATTGAAATGGTCTATACATTATAATACAATATGCCACAGTTCACTGTAGTAAAACTTAAGTATACGACAGTATTTATACCAGTTTATCAGATCACTATAGTTAATGCTACAGTATTCCAGGGCATTCATTACCAAATTGATGTATAAATACTATAATACATACAGTATATTCTGCACTTTACAATAGTATGGTTCTAAAACACTATATTATTTACTAGACGCCTGCGTGGTGCGGTGCAGTGCAGTTTCTCTGGATGGCCACTATGTGTCAGCATTTTACGTGCAAAGTTTCCAGCCTATAAGTTAGTTTAAAAAGAATAGTCTGTTATTCAATGCTAATAATGTGACAATTAAATGGACATTAATGAAAGGAAAGGAAAATCTCATTTGTAAGTTGTATGGTTTTTACTTTCCTTTTCATTCATTCATGTCTAAACTACCTGACAAAAGTCTTGTCGTCTATCCAAGTTTTAGGAACAACCAATAATAACTTGACTTCTAGTTGATCATTTGGCATCAGAAGTGGCTTATAAGAAAGGCAAAGGCCTCTAGATTACGCTTATTTGACCAAAATAAAATATGATCATGCCTTGATTTTTAATGATTTAATTAGGACAGTAAGGTCTGACTTTGCTTAGACAAAAGTCTTGTCACTGAACAGAAATAATGTCCAGTATAGAATATATATATGCTGACTGCATATGATATGCATATGATATGGACTGCATCCATACATCTCTGCAATGACTCAAATCACTTAAAATATAGCTTTAACACTTTAACACTCAACTTTAACAAATTTGTCATATTAAAGGGACAGTTCATCATAAAAGCCTTTATGAGTTTCTTTCTGTTGAACACAAAAGAAGATATTTTGAAAAATGCAGGTTAATCGCACCCACTGACTACCATTGTATGAATAAAAATGCTATGGACGTCATTGAGTGCCAGCTACCAGCATTCTTCAAAATATCTTCTTTTGTGTTCAACAGAAGAAAGAAACTCAAACAGGTTCAGCAAATGATGACGGAAAATTAAATAGCACAATAACTAAAGATCACAAAAGAATAAAACAATTGGTTTATTTGAACAATTAATAAGTAATCCATTATAAAATGATCCTCCAGATGTGAAGTGTTCCGCTGCATCAAAAGACAGACACAAGTTTGTACCAAAAACAACTTTTATTGACCGTTTGACTGCAAAACCAAGTTAAACATGTTTCTAACATCCAGGAAAGAACAAGTTAAAGGGATCGTTCACCCAAAAATGAAAATTTACTCACTATTTACTCCCCCTCAAGTGGTTATAAACCTTAATGCGTTTCTTTTAGTGCTGTCTAACAATTAATCGCATCCAAAATAAAAGTTCATATTTACAAAATACATGTGTGCATACTATATTTTTGTGCATATAAATATACACGACTATATATAATAAAATATTTGTTTATTTATTTATATATATACCAAAAAGTGTATATATATATATATATATATACACACACTTTTATCTTGGATGCGATTAATCATGATTAATCATTTGACAGCACTAGAAGATATTTTGAAGCTGAAAACCACTGACTTCAATAATAGGGAAAAATTACTAAGCAAGTCAATGGTTACAGCTTTCCAACATTTTTCAAAACATCTTCTTTGGTGTTCTACAGAAACAGAAAGAAACTCAAACAAGTATCGGGTGAATAAATAATGACAGAATTTACATTTCTGGCTGAACTATCCCTTCAAACATTGTGCAAACTGCATGAAAAATGGCACGAAAGAACAACATGCAAGCATTGAATCAAATAAAGAAACAGGAGTCCTGAAACACTCCCACAATACAATAAACACCTCCGTCTCTCAAGCCATGGCATCGTCAGGGTCGATGTGCGCCGCCCTGCTGGAGAAGACGTCCGCCAGCATGTGTTTGGGGATCTCAGATCCACGGACACGTAGGGTGTAGCAGGCATCCTCCACCTTCCCCAGGCTCTGGCGGAGCGTGTGCAGCTTCTTGGACACTTCATAGGGCCCCGTGTTGCCGATTAAAGAGAAGCCGTCATGGATTTGGCGCAGGAATCCGCTGAGCTGGAATGGTGTGTCCATGTCTCCGTTCCCCACGCTGCTGATGCACATGCGCATCAGTTCACCCGTCAGGTCCGCTACTCCCAGCAGGTAATCCGTCGGGGTGATCTGGAAGGTCAGGACGCATGGACTCGAAAACGTCCCCTCACCTACAGCCTAAAGCACAGAGACCAGAAGACAAACACACATTAACCATTGTGTGCTGTTGGGGATGTTTTCATCCACTCTGGGGGGATTTTAGGTCTTAATTTGGCCACACCTTTCTCTGTGTTTCAGCAAATGGAAGGATTTTTGCTGAAAATCTTATTTTGATGCATATTTTGGGAAAATCCTTTGAAAGTTCTCAAAAACTCAACAACACACTCTTGGCAAATTTACCACACTTTCGTTATGTTGGTGGCTGTTTTTGCCCCATTGACATGATTATATGCTGTCATGACTTTGCAATCAAAAAATGTGATTATAATGGAAGCCAGTGGGGCAAAAACAGTCATTAACATAACCAAAGAGTAATAAATTTGAACAATACACAGGGGTTAAGCCTAGTTCCCACCACGTGACTTTAAACATCAGCAGATCACTGTGCCGTTCAGACTACATGACTTGATTTTCTGTTTTTAAATCGCTGTGGTGTTTACACTACGTAAATAATCCACAAGAGGGCATCTCACACACACACACTACATGATCTAACAACAACACTTTCACTCAACAGCTCTGTCTCGCCCCCAAACCACAGCCAATGAAATGTTGAGGGCGGAGCCGTCAGAAAGAGCTGAACACTATTGGCTGATGTGTGATGATGACATCACTGACACACATTTAAATTCTCTCTGAAAGCATTAAAGGGGCTTTTGAAAGCATCGTCAATCATCTGACCTGTCAGAGGATCGATAGCTCATAGGGGGGTGGGGGGGGGGGGGGGTGGATATACGCTTTGAACAATTTCCCTGGGAATAATATTTCTAAAGGAGCCCCCATACTGAATGTAACCCCAAACCATGATTTTTCCTTCACCAAACTTGACTGATTTCTGTGAGAATCTTGGCTCCATGCGGGTTCCAGTAGGTCTTCTGCAGTATTTGTGATGATTGGGATGCAGTTCAACAGATGATTCATGGGAAACATCGACCTTCTGCCACTTTTCTAAATGATCAACTAGAAGTCAAGTTATTATTTGTTGCTCTTACAACTGGGATCGACGACAAGACTATTGTCTACTGTCAAATACAGCATTGATGACTAACTAAAAAAACGATCTATATAAGAACATAAAGTTAACGCGTAAAATATTCAGTATATTTATATATATTTATATTATCAAACACTGCTACAGATAACAGTTTATTCATAAGCAAAACAGAAATGCACACAGAAAACAATAGCCACAGGTTTTCTCTCGAACTAGACCAAAGCATCTAAAAATATCTTATTTACAGAGACGTGCACAGCAGGCAGACATCACTCAGTCTAAAAATAGCAGAAGATGGAGCGATTGTCAGCATCTGATAACCGTGGTGAAAGTACTCTGCAGGACGTAGCCCGTCTGTTTCAGCAGAGGACGACATGTTCATGTTGAGACATAAGAGTAAATGTTGATTTTAGATATAATATCACACCTTATTATTGTCTCTGATGAAGACCAGACGAGCGTTGATCTCCTCCAGGCTGATGAGAGAGCGATGTCTGATGAAGTGATGGAAGGAAACGGCCTCCACGTACTCCTGAATGCCTGAAAACACAACAACAAACTATGCCTCATTCATTTCATCACAATAATATACAGATGAAGTCAATGTTATTGGCCCTCCTGTGAAATTTTTATTTAAATGTTTTCTAAAGGATCTTTAACAGACCATTATCACAGTATTTCACAATTTCTGGTGTCCTTGTTGAATAAAAGTAGTAATTCCACAATAATAAACTGATAGGTTATCTGAATCTTTTAGGCAGTCTGACTCTTTACTAAGATTGACTACATCATCATCATCAGACAGTATAATTAAAAACTTTATTAATTATTAAATGAATTCTCACTTTCCTGATGCTTCACAAATATATAACATATAATCAGCACTTAACACAATGATACAACAAATACATACTAAAAAAGCCATGAACAAAACAAAACTACAAAAGAAAATAATAAAATAATAATAATAATAATAAATTAAATAATAAAGAAATAAATTAAAAAATCAAATAAAAAAATAAATTTAATTAAATAAATGTAAAAAATATATATTTAAATTAAATAAAAAAAAAAATAAAAAAAAATAATAATAATAATAAATAAATAAAAATAAATAAATACAATAAAAAAATAAATAAAACAATTTAATGAAAAAAACTAAATAAAATAAAAAAAAATTAAAACATTTTTTTATTATTATTAAAAAAAAAAAAAAAAATTAAAAATTAAATAAATAAATAAAAATAAAATAAAATAAAAAAGTAAATGAAAAACAACAAATAAAAAAATAAGATTTTTTTTATAAATAAAATAAAATAAAAATAAATAAAAGAATTAAATTAAATAATTAAATTAAATAACAACAACAACAACAACAACAACAATAATAAATCAACTTAATTTATTACATAACCGTATTGCTCAAGGCACAAATTAAATTTGTAACAATTAGTAAAACATCTAATTGACCTTAAACAAATCCACTCACAATAATAATTCAAGAGGTGTGTAATAATGTCTCCTATAACTTTATGTGCATCCTTGCACTTGCTGTTCATAATAAGATGCAAGACTTCACTGGAAAATGGCCACAATTTCTATACATATTAACAATGCCTCACAGAACATTTTTGCTCTTTGTGGGCAATGAGGAAAAAACTATTAATGAGGGATAAATAGTACACTAAGCTTCTTATATGCTTTCCAAAAAATATGCTTAATGCACTTGAATCAGTTTGTGCTTCTTTCCAAAATAAGATGCAGTTTTGTGTGATTTGGCGTGATTAGGTCTTGTATAAACATCAATAATGACAGGATGGAAAAGTCTGTGATTAAGCTTTACTTTTGGACTGCTAATTAACATCAAAGACTCTTATCTGTTGCTCTGCTCACAGTGTGATCATATTAAACACACACAAGTGTCTCTTTCCATGCCGAACCGCATGAACTCTGTGTGAATCAGTGAATGTGAAAGAGTTCCCATAATAGCAGCTTTTCTCAGGCCAACAGGAAAACTGATAACCTTTATCAGATTAGAGATGGAGACTCCCACTGCTGGACATTTCTTTGGAGGTTAATTTGACAGAAAAGTCACCTTACTGGATGTAAACATGTAATGTAAATGTACATTAATTACATAAAAGGGGAACTGATAGTCAAATCCAATAATTCCATCTAAATCTGACACTCAAACAATGTTAATGTATTTGTTATACATATATATATATATAAATGCACTCGTACAGCCTTCTGTATTACTCCACCCACATAGAGTGACAGCAGATCAATAAACTCACTACAGTTTGACAAATATTGCAGCTGTTGGACAACATAATGTACTTTTAAGGCTTTTTAGTTGAGAATGTAGTTGTTTAGGTTGCAACTATGCAGTTTATTTATAAGGATAGTGCCTATTTTAAATATTTATAAATTCGGAGATTCAGCGCGTCGGCGGCCATCAGCCTGTCATACTGAGAAGAGCAAAGAAAGTTGACATTCTGCCACAAGATGGCGACAGAGACCAAATAATAAGACCTTCTGTAAATTCTGTAAATTTCAAACTACACCTGAGCAAATCATTATAAATCAGGTACGTGACATTCTAAGTTAATCTCTCTTTTTTGGGGGTTAATTATTGTGATATCCTGATTGCAACAGAGAAATACTGGGAAATCTCTGTAGACTGATGGCAATTCATGCCGTTCAGCCTTATAATCTTAAAATGTGAGCAAAATCACCTGTTTTGTCATCACTTTAGACATTACGCTAGAGAATCATTCAAACACTAGCTCTAAAGTGACGTTGGTGAATTAGTAACGGCTTCTGCTGTTCTGACGTCAGCTGCAGATATCAACCCTGAATGAATGGCGGAAGAAAGTAGTTCCTCTTACAAAAGAGTTTTTAGACTCTCCGTGTTTGATTTTTTTTAATATACACGATTATACCATCGAACTGTTGTATAAACGCAATATCACACTCATAGCAGTGCAATATGGCTGTATATTGTCACTGGTGGGACACTAAGGCACTCGGCCTGCTGCCTCAAGCCAACTCTCGCCTCCCACCAGTGCCGATATACAGCCATATCGCACTGCTACATGTGTGATATTGCTCATATACATATATATATATATACATATATATATATATACATACATATATATATATATATATATATATATATATATGAAAACACAGAAACACAACAAAAAATATTTATAAAAAAATTTAAAACACCCCAAATAATATAGTGTAACTACAAAAATATAATGGTGTCTCTAATTTAAAACATTGTCTTTTTTAATTGTCTCTAAATTAAAAAATAAATGGTATAGTGAAAAATACATATTTTTGAAAGATAAATGTGTTTTTGCACACTTAGATCATGTATTTTATATCAGTGCAATTATGTGCATCAAAGGAACATGCAGATTCATTAAAGCTGATTGAGATATCATTTTATCTAATACAATTGTAATTTAACATTTATAATAATGAACAAATAAATGCAAAAACATTTGATATTAAATCCTAAGTTAACTGAAATGTTTAGTGGTACAAAAAACAAAATAAAGAGCAAATATGCATTTGAGGCAATCAATCAATCAATCAATTATTATTATTATTATTATTTTATTATTACTACTACTACTACTTATACTACTACTACTATTACGACGACTATGAAGTAGAAGAAGAATTCATTCATTCATTCATTCATTCATTTTCTTTTCGGCTTAGTCCCTTTATTAATCTGGGGTCGCCTCAGCGGAATGAACCGCCAACTTATCCAGCATATGTTTTACGCAGCGGATGCCCTTCCAGCTGCAACCCATCACTGGGAAACATCCATACACACTCATTCACACTCATACTCTACGGCCAATTTAGCTTACCCAATTCACCTGTACGGCATGTCTTTGGACTTGTGGGGGAAACCGGAGCACCCGGAGGAAACCCACGCGAACACGGGGAGAACATGCAAACTCCACACAGAAACACCAACTGACCCACCCGAGGCTTAGAAGAAGAATTATTATTATTATTATTATTATTATTATTATTAAATATCGTTATCATCAACATGATCCCTATTGCCACAAACTGGCACACACACAAAAAAAACTAACCAAAATTCTAATTCAACATCGCAACACCAGTTTATTTCACCTATTATTCTAGTCGGTGCATAAATTACATTCACCAGTGATTATGATATTTTTATGGCATGTAACTGCACTTATTTCAGAAAAAAGTGCATCCTAACAGAGCTTTAAAAAAGCTTCAATCATAATCAAGTAATAGCTTAATGAAGCCTAAAGATTACATAAAGTCCATATTGTATCGTATATATTTTTATTTAATGCAATTGTCAGCATCTCAGGCTATTTACATTACAAAACAATAAAAAAAATACAAGTAAAATAACTACAACAGAAATCAGCAAACAAACCTACAAAAGTTATATTACATAATTTTGAACATTATTATATGTTCAAAATTCTAAAACGTTCATAATAACTCTTTTTATTTAGCATATCTACTGTTTATGCACTACACTGTTCATCTTCTACTGCATGATGTTTGGTTTGCTTGATGCAATTAGTGCCAGATTTAGCCCTTAATGGCCTTTAATGTGAAAACAAACCCATTAGATGCTCCAAGAGGCTTTATCAACCCAATAAAGCTCTGGAAATAAAGGAAAAATAGAAAGAATCTGACCTCAGTCACGTCTCGAGAAAGACCCCGATGACTATAATCTAAAAATGATAAGATAAATTCTCTCGGTCCACCCTGCCTTATCCACACTTCCCTCAGAAGTCTGCAGACTTTGTGTCTCTTTTATGAAAGACGTGAATAATAATGGCTGGAAAAGCAAAGTGATGCTTCTTGGAAACTTTCAGACATGAGTGATGATGAAGGCCTGTCACAATAAATCATTTAGGGGTTTCTTTTATATTTCGTCACAAAGTTATTATACAATAATGAATTATACAACAGCAATATATTAAACCACTTTCAAGCATCAAAAACGTCTTATTCTTAAAGGGATAGTTCACCCAAAAATGAAAATTCTCTCATCCTACACTTGTAATCATTAATCTATTTGTTAAGTTAACTTTATGGATTTGAGTTGGGACAACAATGAATTGTGTGGAACCCTGCATTTTATACAGTGCAATATTAAACACTTTCAAGCAACAAAAACGTTTTATTCTTAAAGGGAGAGTTCACACAAAAATGAACATTCTCTCGTCATTTACTCATCCTTCACTTGTTCAAAACCTTCTTGAGTTTCTTTCTTCTCTTAAACCCAAAAGAAGATAATTTGAAGAAAGCTGAAAACCTGTAACCATTGACTTCCATAGTGTTTTTTCTTCTACGGAAGACAATGGTTACAGGTTTCCAACATTCTTTAAAATATCTTCTTTTGGGTTCAACTAAATAAAAAACTCATAAACGTTTGAAACCACTTGAGGGTAAGTAAATAGTACATTTTCATTTTGGGGTGAACTGTCCCTTTAATAAATGTGAGCTGGCAGTAGGACTGTCACAATAAATGATTTTGGTTTTGATATTTTGTACAGAAATGACTGCAATACGTGAATTCATTCATTAATTTTCTTTTCGGCTTAGTCCCTTAATTAATCTGGGGTCGCCACAGCGGAATGAACTGCCAACTTATCCAGCATATGTTTTATGCAGCTGATGCCCTTCCAGCTGCAACCCATCACTGGGAAACACCCATACACACTCATACACTACGGACAATTCTAGCTTACCCAATTCACCTATACTGCACGTCTTTGGACTTGTGGGGGAAACCGGAGCACCCAGAGGAAACCCACGTGAACATGGGGAGAACATGCAAACTCCACACAGAAATGCCAACTGACCCAGCCGAGGCTCAAACCAGCGACCTTCTTGCAGTGAGGCGACAGCGCTACCCACTGCATTTACTCCTGGTGCTACGGTTTCCAAACACATGCGCTATAGGTGAATTGAACAAACTAAATTGGCCGTAGTGTGTGAATGAGTGTGCATGGATGTTTCCCAGTACTGGGTTGCAGCTGGAAGGGCATCTGCTGTGTAAAACATATGCTAAATAAGTTGGCGGTTCATTCCGCTGTGGCAGCCCCTGATGAATAAGGGGACTAAACCGAAGGAAAATAAATGATTTAATGACTTTTGTCCTAATTTGCCGTTTCTTGATAATTATTAAGGTAGTGGTTGGGTTTAGGTATTGGCTAGGATTAGGGATGTAGAACAAGATCATGCAGAATATGTGCATATCTATAGGAATTAGGAATTATTAAAATTGTGTATATTGGGATAAATGTGTTCACAGAAAAAAATGCAGAACTACAGTGAAGATGTTTGAGTTCCCTCAGAAACAGTGGGACTGATACAGAGACCACAGACTTTGTACATTTTGTCAAATCTGAACTTTTCAAGGAATTTATATATCGCTGCTCTCTGGTGAACTAAAGTGCTTTTATTATCCTCATTTGTATGGATAACAGTGTCTGCTAAATGGCTAAATCTAAATGTAAATTTGCAGAACATTCAAACAGCAACACAGCGCACTAAAAATGCTGAAAGTGAAAACCAAATTAGATATATATAGAGAATATTATACCTACATTATATCTTATAGTGCAATGTGTGTGTGTGTGTACGTGTTTTTGTGACATGTCAGGACACAAATCTGTATAATGACATAGGTATGACACAGGTATTACAAAAAAAAGGTGAAATATGAGGACATTGCTGACGTCCTCATTTCTCAAAAAGCTTATAAATCACACAGAATGAGTTTAATCAGAGAGTAAAGCTGTACACTGTTTCCTGTGATGCAATACAAAATACGGTTTGTACAGTATAAAATCAATGGAAACCTATGTAATGTACCCACTTTTCACAAAAACAAATATATGTGTGTGTGTGTGTGTGTGTGTGTGTGTGTGTGTGTGTGTGTGTGTGCGTGTGCGTGTGCGTGTGTGTGTGTATACCTGGAGTAAACGCTCTGTGAAACTGATGTAAATCTTCTCCTCTCAGTTCTTCTGCGATCTGTCCGATCTTCTGCCTCACACCATCCAGTTTCACCTCTGCCTCACTCAGGATCTCCTCCACATCTGGAACACTGAACAGACGCACATAAATAACCATTTAGAGAGTCCTGCTATGGCCCTTTTTACAGTCTGTAATATTGTGTCTCTTTAAATGCAAATTTGTTGGCTGGAGCCTTTGACCATGTCAATTATGCCAAAGACTATAGAATACACAAAACATGTCACTTGTATAGTTTTGAATGGGGAAACGTGCAACGGTCAATATGGCGAATGAAGCCTTCTAGTACAGAGAGAGAAAGTTTTGAGTTTATTGCCATATCTGGCTATGTCATGGCAAAAGAGAACAGATCAAGTTTACAACAAGTTTGTAAATATCACTTTTCTATCATTCTAAAAATATTTTAACAATAAAAAGTCATCAACATCAATAAAAAAATATATAAGATAAAATACATAAATAGGGCATCACGGTGGCGCAGTGGGTAGCACGATCACCTCACAGCAAGAAGGTTGCTGGTTCGAGCCTCGGCTGGGTCAGTTGGCATTTCTGTGTGGAGTTTGCATGTTCTCCCCGTGTTGGCGTGGGTTTCCTCTGGGTGCTCTGGTTTCCCCCACAGTCCAAACACATGCGCTATAGGTGAATTGGGTAAGCTAAATTGTCCGTAGTGTATGTGTGTGAATGAGTGTGTAAGGATGTTTCCCAGTGATGGGTTGCAGCTGGAAGGGCATCCGCTGCGTAAAACAAATGCTGGATAAGTTTGCGGTTCATTCCGCTGTGGCGACCCCAGATTAATAAAGGGACTAAGCCGAAAATAAAATGAATGAATGAAAATACATACATAATAATAATAATATATATGATAAAAATCTAAAACACTTTTTTAAGGTTTACTTTTGATAAAAATTGTACAATTTTGGAAGTATTCACATTTAAAAATATTTCATTTAATGTCTCTCCAGATAAAAATCGTTGTCTGATAACATTAAAAATAGGGCATTCCGCAAGAATATGTTTAACAGTTTGGTGTCTGTTGCATTACTGACATTGTGGGGGTTCTTCTCCTTCTAGTACAGGAGCCAATCATTAATCACTATAGACTGAGGACTCTCCAGGGGAGGGGCTTGGACCAGATGTGTGTTTACGACAGTTTCTGCAGCGTCATTATGATTCCTCTGGGGTCAGCAAATGCACTGGAATCTCATCGAATACTTGCTTCACAGACATAAGAAATATATCCACACAAAGCTTGAAATCTCTACTTGTAAATGAACCAACTACACATGAAAACAAATGTTCACTGATTTTGTAATCTGTATGAAAAGAACGTCATATACAGTCCATCCCGTCAAACGCACATCACATGACAGCAACTACACGAACGCACACAAACTGGTAAACAAAGCAGTCTCTGTCATTTTGGGAGGAGATTTGAAATTAAGACCAAGTTGTGAATTACTTCAGAAGACCAGAGCGATCAGACGAGGCATTATTCAGAAGATTGTGTAACATGACCATAAATGAGGTTGGTGTCATTATCTCGTTCTCTTGGAGTGCGCACGCGCATTAGCTCGGGCAATGTAAAAAAATGCAGACTTAGTTAAATTTGAATGTTTAAAAACAAAACTTACGAGACAGTTGATGTTTAACTTTACAGGTGCCTGCAAAATATGAAATTTAATCATAAGCTTGGCAAACAGTTTTGGAGAATTTGATGTTTCCCCACTTAAACAGAATGCCTGAGCATACTGACAAGAGGCATTTCAAAGATGGCCGCTGAGTGAAATTACCTTAAAGGGACAGTAACCTCTGAAATAGCTAATCAGAGGTTACTGTAGGTCAGAATACACTAAATGTCCCTCAAAACACTGAAAACTTAAACACGGTTTAGTTAATTGGACCAATTAGTAAATTGGATGTAATTTAAATAAATACATACAGTGGTCAGCATATATAAGTACACCCCTCACAAATCTCTCATTTAAATTCATATTTTTAATAGGAAGCTATACAGTATTATATTTGTGCATATACAGTCGTGGCCAAAAGTTTTGAGAATTACATAAATATTGGAAATTGCTTAAGTTTTTATAACAGCAATTTGCATATACTCCAGAATGTTATGAAGAGTGATCAGATGAATTGCATAGTCTTTCTTTGCCATGAAAATGAACTTAATCCTGAAAAAAACTTTCCACTGCACTTCATTGCTGTCATTAAAGGACCTGCTGAGATCATTTCAGTAATCGTCTTGTTAACTCAGGTGAGAATGTTGACGAGCACAAGGCTGGAGATCATTATGTCAGGCTGATTGGGTTAGAATGGCAGACTTGACATGTTAAAAGGAGGGTGATGCTTGAAATCATTGTTCTTCCATTGTAAACCATGGTGACCGGCAAAGAAACGCGTGCAGCCATCATTGCGTTGCATAAAAATGGCTTCACAGGCAAGGATATTGTGGCTACTAAGATTGCACCTAAATTAACAATTTATAGAATCATCAAGAACTTCAAGGAAAGAGGTTAAAGTCTTGTTAAGAAGGCTTCAGGGTGTCCAAGAAAGTCCAGCAAGCGCCAGGATCGTCTCCTAAAGAGGATTCAGCTGCGGGATCGGAGTGCCACCAGTGCAGAGCTTGCTCAGGAATGGCAGCAGGCAGGTGTGAGCGCATCTGCACGCACAGTGAGGCGAAGACTTTTGGAAGATGGCCTGCTGTCAAGAAGGGCAGCAAAGAAGCCACTTCTCTCCAAAAAAAAAACATCAGGGACAGATTGATCTTCTGCAAAAAGTATGGCGAATGGACTGCTGAGGACTGGGGCAAAGTCATATTCTCAGATGAAGCCACTTTCCGATTGTTTGGGGCATCTGGAAAAAGGCTTGTCCGGAGAAGAAAAGGTGAGCGCTACCATCAGTCTTGTGTCATGCCAACAGTAAAGCATCCTGAGACCATTCATGTGTGGGGTTGCTTCTCATCCAAGGGAGTGGGCTCACTCACAATTTTGCCCAAAAACACAGCCATGAATAAAGAATGGTACCAAAACAGCAACTTCTTCCAACAATCCAACAACAGTTTAGTGAAGAACAATGCATTTTCCAGCACGATGGAGCACCGTGCCATAAGGCAAAAGTGATATCTAAGTGGCTCGGGGACCAAAATGTTGAAATTTTGAGTCCATGGCCTGGAAACTCCCCAGAGCTTAATCCCATTGAGAACTTGTGGTCAATCCTCAAGAGGCGGGTGGACAAACAAAAAGCCACTAATTCTGACAAACTCCAAGAAGTGATTATGAAAGAATGTCAGGATTTGTCCCAGAAGTTGATTGAGAGCATGCCCAGTCGAATTGCAGAGGTCCTGAAAAAGAAGGGCCAACACTGCAAATACTGACTCTTTGCATAAATGTCATGTAATTGTCGATAAAAGCCTTTGAAACGTATGAAGTGCTTGTAATTATATTTCAGTACATCACAGAAACAACTGAAACAAAGATCTAAAAGCAGTTTAGCAGCAAACTTTGTGAAAACTAATATTTGTGTCGTTCTCAAAACTTTTGGCCACGACTGTATATTAGATTAGTCAGTACTGAAGCCAAATTTGGAGCTTATCTAACAAAATAACTTACGATAACGGTCCAAAAACTAGTACAGCCAAATGTATATGTTATAGAAAAATATTAAATACAAATTTAAAGAGGAAAAATCAAGAGAAGCAAAAAAAATTTGAAGAATTTAGCTGAAATTTTGTAGGTTGTAATTTTTTTGCAGGGTGATATGGCCACAGTCATATCACCCTGCAGCCCAAGACCAGTTACTCACTGAAGCTAAGCAGGGCTGAGCCTGGTCAGTACCTGGATGGGTGACTACATGGGAAAACTAGGTTGCTGTTGGCAGTGGTTTTAGTGAGGCCAGCAGGGGGCGCTCAATCTGCAGTCTGTGTGAGTCCTAATGCCCCAGTAAAAAGTGAAAGGGACACTATACTGTCAGTGGGCGCCGCCTTTCGGATGAGACGTTAAACCGAGTTCCTGACTTTCTGTGGTCAATAAAAATCCCATGGCACTTCTCGTAAAGAGTAGGGGTGTAGCCCCGGTGTCCTGGCCAAATTCCCTCCATCGTCCCTTACCCATCATGGCCTCCCAATCATCCCCATCCACTCAATTAGCTCTATCACTGTCTCTCCACTCCACCTATAGCTGGTGTGTGGTGAGCACACTGGCGCCGTTGTCCTGTGGCTGCTATCGTATCATCCAAGTGGATGCTGCACACTGGTGGGGGTGTGAAAAGACCTCCCCTCATGATTGTGAAGCGCTTTGGGTGCATGGCCATACACAATAAATGCGCTATATAAATACACATTACATTAAATTTTTTTTGCAATATTTTGCTTGAATTTAATTGTATTATCTTTCAATTTCTAAATATGTTTGCTGACTAAAATATTATTTAAATAAATATATTAGTTTAATAAATCAGTTTTGTTTAAATGCACCAAAATACATTCAAGCATGTATTAGACAAATTAAAAATTTGTACCCTGCATATATTCAATCAATTCATTTATGTTTCAATCTATCACCCTGCATATATTCAATCAATTCATTTATGTTTCAATCTATCACCAACAACAACAAAATATTTGAACATACTTTCCTCACTATATTGTTAATATAGCATGTACAGTAATATCTCTCACCTGGCCACTCTGTGCAGAAGAAATATGGTCCGTTTGCTCTCAATAGTGACATCTCGGCTGATTTTCACCAAACGCTCATATTTATCATATCTGGTGTCAAGCTCCTGCTGGAAAACTGTCAGATTTATAGTAATTAGTAATGTAAATACTATTTAGTAATGTAAATACTATTTACTATTTACATACTACTACTATTGTATGTAAATACTACATTCTGAATCTGAACCATACATCTGAACCGTGATTATATAGTTGCAATAGTAACACAATGAACAAATGACCCAATACCGTAGTTTTCTACAACTATAGGGTATATTATACTACAATGCACCACTGTTTTTTGGGGACAACTTAATTGTTTTATGTCAAATCCACTTAAATTTGTAAAAACTAACAAGTTAACTTAATTCCTTCATGTTGTCCTAACACAAATCGATTATGTGGAACCCAGCATTTATTTACAGTGCAGTTTGCTATAGTAAAAACTAAAGTATACTACAGTATTTATTACCGCTTCAATGTAGTTAATACTAGAGTATGCTGTAGCATTCATTAACTAACAAAGTGTTGTGGTTACTATAATATATATATACACTTTACTATAGTATAATTAAAAAAACAGTATAGTAGTAGCTACTATAAATTACATTGAGGTAAAGTTGGTTTTATATTCACACATTCAAACTAGGGCTACACAATATATAGGTTGAGCAATGATATCACAATGTGTGCGTCAGCAATTATCACATCGCAAGATATGCAATGTTGAGTTGGGATTATCCTTGACCAGAAACCACAGGTCAAAGCACATGAGATTTGTGGAGTCATTGCAGAATTGAACCAAAATAGAGTGAAAGCTGATCATTTGCATGTGTTTTTAAGGCCTGTGACTATGTGAGCAAGCATTTTAAGAGAGTTTAGTGCATCTTAGTTGTGCATAAAGTTGTTTAATAAAGACTAATTTGACTGAATTATTTATATGATGAAGACTATGTTTCAGTTTCTGTTACTCTCTCCAGAAAACCATGAAACAGTTTATTTCACTTTAATATTTGCTCCATTGTATTTATGTATGACTGTAGTTTGTTTATTATATGTACATACCTAAATAAATTACATAAAAATATATTTATATTTCATGCCCTGACAAAATCATCTCAATCAAAGTAATTACTTTGCAAATAGAGCTATTTAAATCATCTGGTTAAATTGTATTTATATTACAATATATATCGCAGAGGAAAAAATATGGCAATGTCAAATGTTTCCAATATCGTACAGCCCTAATTCAGACTTTCATTCATTCATTCATTTTCTTTTCGGCTTAGTCCCTTTATTAATCTGGGGTCGCCACAGCGAAATGAACCGCCAACTTTTCCAGCATATGCTTTACACAGCGGATGCCCTTCCAGCTGCAACCCATCACTGGGAAACATCCATACACTCTCATTCACACACATACACTACGGACAATTTAACCTACCCAATTCACCTGTACCGCATGACTTTGGACTTGTGGGGGAAACCGGAGCAGCTGGAGGAAACCCACGTGAACACGGGGAGAACATGCAAACTCCACACAGAAATGCCAACTGACCCAGCCGAGGCTCGAACCAGCGACCTTCTTGCTGTGAGGCGATCGTGCTACCTACCGCGCCACCGTGACGCCCCCTAATTCAGACTTTCAGAATAATTTACTATCAGAAAAGTATTATTTGCTAATTCTATATAGTGAAATCATAGCACAGCCAATGATTATTAAAGTACAACATTGTTCAAAGTCAATTAAATAGTGCTATTGTTGTTTTGAAGTCATATTGATATGTGATTTCAGACCCAATATTCAAAGTACGATGATAAACAATATAGGGAGCAGGCATGGGCCGGTATAAGATTCTGACGGTATGATAACCTTGGATAATAATATCACGGTTTCACGATATCACGGTATTGTAATTACAGCTCTAAAATATATTCTTTTTAAATGTCTGGCTAAAAAAACAACAACTTTTTCCCCATTGAAGATGATATATATTTTTTTAACATTTAAAATATTTTGAAACAATAAATGTCAGGCTAAATCATTTAAATACCTCACTAGCTATGTTTCCATCCAAAAATGCGAAATAACTTTATGCGCAAAACTGGAATATCGCATAAAAGATGTGCGAATAAAGCAGCGTTTCCATCCAACGAGTCAAAGAGAACAAAATCGTCACTTCCTGATTAAATGGCGCCAAATATCAACAGTAAAAACGGAATTTGCTGAGGTAGGAGAAGCTGCGTGAATCTTTTCTTCATTTAATAAATGACTTGCGCCTCAGAAGGCAATGCTGACACGCAGTGAACGCGTGGTGGCGTTTGAAGGCGTGAGACGCGGAGCACAGACGCTTTTAACAATTCTGGAGGTCATTAATAATATAATAACACTAATACTGAAATGGTCAAGGCATTTTAGAATGACCAAAACACCATTTCAGATGTTTTACAATGTGGTCAGCCTGCTGGTTTGTCCATTTACAAACAGTTTTATCATCACATGATCTCTTATAACCAAATCACATGACCTTTTTTTAACGCGCATACAGGAATTTGTTCGGTAAAAGTGTTTCCATCGCAGTTTATGCGCGTCTTTTCTTATCGGATAAAAAGTTTATCCTACTCAGTTATGCGCATACATTTTTTATGCGCATTTCCAAAATTTATGCGCATCTTAGCGTTTCCATCAACCGATTTTTTATGCGCATATCCAAAATGCGCATAAAAATAGGTGGATGGAAACGTACCTATTGACTTCTGCTGT
This sequence comes from Danio jaintianensis, assembly GCA_903798115.1. NCBI lineage: Eukaryota > Metazoa > Chordata > Actinopteri > Cypriniformes > Danionidae > Danio > Danio jaintianensis. Next base: position 1,331,166 of record CAIGQV010003909.1, on the reverse strand, counting down.
CTTAATTACTTGAAAAGGCATCTTTGGATATCTTTCTTTTCTTTGGATATAAAGTAAAGCCACTGCACTGTTCAGCTCTACAGCAGGTTGGATGTTGGTGTATGAGATTTGTTTTTCAGATGTTTCCTGAATCATGGACTGACCAGTAGCTTGTGATGTGGAGGGATTCTTTTCTACTGTTGCCCTAAAAAACCCCTCGATAAAATAGTCGTAAAAAAAAAACTAAAAACGTACAAATACCTTAGGAACGGTATAACAGAAAATGTTACCGGTTTTAAAACCTTGACTTTTCAAAACCGCGGTATACCTTAAAACCGGTTATCGTCCCATCCCTAATAGGGAGCATGTCACAAGTTGTCACTGAACGAATGTGCGATTATAAAACCAACTTTACAGCAATATAAATCACTACAGTATTCTTCATGTGGGATTTAATCAGTGTCTCTCACCTTTGAATGCAGAAATGACAACTGAATTTGGGTTCATACAATCCTCTGATCTCTGACCTGCTTCTGTCCTCCGTTTTCGGCCACTTCCATCGTCTGAACGGAGATTTAACGCATATATTTAGATATGTATGCACTTAATCACATGTACATAGTATTGTTTACACAACAGCATCACAATCAATGAGCAAACGACGCTAGTTATGTATGAGGATTTCAACTATTATCATTTTTAACCACATGCGTAATGTATAAAGGCTTTGTTTACCTTCTCGTTTACTCATCTCTGTGATAAAGTATTTTTCAGTGTAGAGGTTTGTTTCTGAAGGGATTTAAACTGCTTATATTTTAGCAGCTGGTAGTGCGTGTAAATCCAGCTGGATGCCTCTGTCGTGAGACTTCGTTTGTATATTTGTGATGAATTATGTTCTTAAGAATTAAACCTAGACCAGAGGCGTTTTATAAACGTGTCTTCGACGTCGTGTATTTGTTGTTAAAGACGTGATTTACGTGTAATTCTGTGTAATTTGAACACTGGCGAGCAAACGGACTTCTAGTATTTACACGGGACCTGCGCGTCCTTAATGCGTCGACCGCTAGTCATTATGGGTAATGTAGTTTAATTTGTTACGTTAGAAATTTAAGTTCTTTGGTTTAGTTCAGGGCGACACAGTGGCTAGCAACCTTCACAGCAAGAAAGTCGGCTGGTTCAAGTCCCGGCAGGGTCAGTTGGCGTTTCAGTGTGGAGTTTGCATGTTCTCCCCGTGTTCTCGTGGGTTTCCTCCGGGTGCTCCGGTTTCCCCCACAGTGGTGAATTGAATGAACTAAATTGACCATAGTGTATGAGTATGTGTGTGCGTGTGTGAATGTGTATAGTTGTTTCCCACTTCTGGGTTGCAGCTGGAAGGGAATTTGCTGTGTAAAACATATGCTGGATAAGTTGTTGGTTCATTACGCTGTGGTGACCCCTGATGAATAAAGGGACTGAGCCGAAAGAACATGAATGAATGGTTTAGTTCAGCAGTAAAAGTGGTGATGTTAAACACATTTGGGTTCTCAGATTTCATTTCAATTATTTAGACAATTATTTTTTAATAACTTATTTTATAAATAGCCTACTAAAACTTTCTTAAATAATTTTCGTCTGAACGTCTAGCCTTCTAGAGTTACAAAAGAAATCTATACTAAGAATCAAATACAACCTTATTAAATAAAGTAAAATACTATATTTATATGCTAAATACTTACATTCATAATGTGCATGCATTCATAAATAAATAAATTAATATTTATATAAATTTCTTACTCGTAAAAATGATAAAGAGAAAATGTCATCATGTGAATCCAATCCTCATAAGTATAAAAAAATGCCCAAGGATCATAAATAATTTTTTTAAATAAACAAATAGTACTGTCGCAACACAGCAAGAAGGTCGCTGGTTCGAGCCTCGGCTGGGTCAGTTGGCATTTCTGTGTGGAGTTTGCATGTTCTCCCCGTGTTGGTGTGGGTTTCCTCCGGGTGCTCCGGTTTCCCCCCACAGTCCAAACACATGCGCTATAGGTGAATTGAATAAACTAAATTTTCCGTAGTGTATGACTGTGAATGAGTGTGTATGGGTGTTTCCCAGTTCTGGGTTGCAGCTGGAAGGGCATCCGCTGTGTAAAATATATGCTGGATAAGTTGGCGGTTCATTCC
>CAIGQV010003909.1:1228230-1241502 GCA_903798115.1 Danio jaintianensis | reverse complement strand
CCCCAGTCCTCAGCAGTCCATTCGCCATACTTTTTGCAGAAGATCAATCTGTCCCTGATGTTTTTTTTTGGAGAGAAGTGGCTTCTTTGCTGCCCTTCTTGACACCAGGCCATCTTCCAAAAGTCTTAGCCTCACTGTGCGTGCAGATGCGCTCACACCTGCCTGCTGCCATTCCTGAGCAAGCTCTGCACTGACGGCACTCCGATCCCGCAGCTGAATCCTCTTTAGGAGACGATCCTGGCGCTTGCTGGACTTTCTTGGACGCCCTGAAGCCTTCTTAACAAGAATTGAACCTCTTTCCTTGAAGTTCTTGATGATCCTATAAATTGTTGATTTAGGTGTAATCTCAGTAGCCACAATATCCTTGCCTGTGAAGCCATTTTTATGCAACGCAATGATGGCTGCACGCGTTTCTTTGCAGGTCACCATGGTTAACAATGGAAGAACAATGATTTCAAGCATCACCCTCCTTTTAACATGTCAAGTCTCCCATTCTAACCCAATGCTCGTCAACATTCTCACCTGAGTTAACAAGACGATTACTGAAATTATCTCAGCAGGTCCTTTAATGACAGCAATGAAATGCAGAGGAAAGAATTTCCAAAGGATTAAGTAAATTTTCATGGCAAAGAAGGACTATGCAATTCATCTGATCACTCTTCATAATATTCTAGAGTATATGCAAATTGCTGTTATAAAAACTTAAGCAGCAACTTTTCCAATTTCCAATATTTATGTAACTCTCAAAACTTTTGGCCACGACTGTATGTGGGTACACTGAAAAACATTATTCAAAAATGATTCCTTGTATTTACTAGATTTTTTTAAAGGTAAGTGGTTGTAAACAATTTATTTGGGCTGAATATAAACAAACTAATTAAGTTGAACATTACTCAATTTAATTTGTTTGTTTAAATTCAACACAGGGTGGCATGGTGAGCTAACCACTAAGCCACCGTGTCGCCAAATTTTTAATCAGTGGCGTGAAATGGGCTCCCATACTGTTCAGTCCATTTCAAATACGTTTTTATGGTTTTACTTTTAGTTAAATAACCCAGAATTTTGAAGAAACATAAAATTATGTTGGTAACGTACACTGTAAAAAATGCTGGGTTCCACACAATCAATTTGTGTTGGGACAGCATGAAAGAATTAAGTTAAAATATAAATTTTTATGAAGTTAAGTGGATTGAACATAAAACAATTAAGTTGTCATAAAAAAATCTCAATATTTGGGTTGTTTCAGCTGATTTTAAATAGGTAGTTTGAACAAACAGCAAATGTCATTTTTTTGAGTGTATATTAGCTTTTTATCACTGTATTATTATATAGCATCACATCCACAACTTTTAATCTTTGAATCTGACAACTCTAAACTTTTAAAACTCACTATATGGAGTTTTTTATTCTTTTGCTGCATTTTCTGAAACACAAAAAGATGAATGTAGCGACAAAATGTAATATCTAGAAAGTCACATATTCACACACACACACACACACACACAGAAACTCAGAGTCTCCCGCTGCGATCGGCCTTCTGTCTGCAGCGCTGAGACTCAATCTGTCTGCATGAGTAAACTGTTTACAGCGCAAAAAACCACACATGATCAACACAAACAGAGATTCAGTCTCATGAGCAGAACTGAGAGTGAAAGCAGACACTGCTGGGGAAGTACATCTTGATGGATAGATGGCAACACTTTACTTTAAAGGGGACCTATTATGCAAAAATCACTTTTATAAGGGGTTTAAGCACAGTTGTGTCGCAGCAGTGTGTGAATATGATCAGCCTCTAATGGTAAAAACGAATTAATTTTATGGTTTATAATCACACTTGATAAAAACAGTCTGCAGAAACACTTTGACTGACAATCTCCCTTTGTACGCGTCATCAGAGAGAGAAAGCTCCGCCCACTAGTGACCATCAGTCCCTCATGAGCATAAACAGCACTGAGTGAGAAGCAGATGTCTGATATTAGAGTTTTGAATGTGTTGCTATGGTAACACATAGGCGTTTGTAGCTCCGCCCTTTTTTGAAAAGAGCACAATCTCATTTGAATTTAAAGCGACAGTCACCAGAATGGCACAATTAGGATCAACAGGGGCAGTTTCAGACAGATATAAACCATTATTTGTGTGGTATTTTGAGCTGAATCTTCACACAAGCACACACACACACACACGCACACGCACACGCACACACACACACACACTCTAGGGACATCAGAGACTTATATTACATCTTGTTCTGAGATTAAAAAAATCACATTTGTGTGATATATGACTAAATTTAAATGTAAAAATGTAAATATAAACTCTTGTTCTGAGACAAAAAGTTGCAATAAAAATTTTAATCAGTGGCGTAAAATGGGCTCCCATACTGTTCAGTCCATTTCAAATACGTTTTTATGGTTTCACTTTTAGTTAAATAACCCAGAATTTTTAAGAACTAAAATTATGTTGGTAAAGTACTGTTTGTACATGCTTTTTAATCACTGTATTCATGTGTAGCATCACATCCACAACTTCTTTTAATCTTTTAATCCGACAACTCTAAACTCACATTAGAACTTTTATAACTCACTATATCTGCCACATTATATCTGATATTTGAAGGTTTCGCTCATCTACTTTTATTGAATCTCTTCAACCCACGACATGTTCTTACTACGCCCTGTTGTTCAATATCTCTGCACAAAAAAGGCCGTTTGGGGTCGGAAAAATGATCCCAGCCCAAAAAAGTCAGCTAGTAAAGAAAGCCCACAGAGCGAGTGTTTGTTTGTGGGCAGATGTAATAACGTATTGAGTTACGCAAGCGCTCGGCTCTCAGGAAAACTTCTCACACTTACATAATCCAGAGCTCTGGCATCAATTTTACATGGAGTTCATGCATCATTCAGAGCTGCCGCTTTATGCTGTTTATTTCCTGATTTCTCCAGGCGAACCGGCAGCTTCTTTAGATGCATCCTTCAGCAGATGAAGAGACTGAAAAAAAACCTTACTTCAGCTTCTGTGAGAATACTATATGGTGGACTGACAGTACATAATATTTTACTAGATATCTTTCAAGACATTGGTATTCATTTAAAGGCTTAACTAGATTAATTAGTTTAACTATGCAAGTTAGGGTAATTAGGCAAGTCATTGTATAACAGTGGTTTGTTCTGTAGACAATCGAAAAAATATATATATTGCTTAAGAGGGCTAATAATATTGACCTTAAAATGGAGCAAATAAATTAAAATGATTAAAACAAATCAGACTTTCTCCAGAAGAAAAAATATTATAGAAATACTGTGAAAAATACCTTGCTCTATTAAACATCATTTGGGAAATCTTAATAAAGCCAAAAAATACTGAAATTTGTGCATCTCGCATGTGCAGCCATGTTGCAGTTTTAGATGGTGTATTCTGGGAAATGTTCGTAACCCTTGGATGCACGTCATGATTTTGCCAAGTATGATGCGATCCTGGATTAACATCTATGCTGATTCTGGAACATAATTTTTGTTCGAAAATGTAATCCATACCCCTTCCCTACTGCTAAACCCAACCATAACTGTAAATTAATCCTAAAATCAGATGGGAATAATAGTTGTAGAATGGGAAACAATCATGTAGAAGTGCATAAACCTAACTCTAAGCCTAAATTTATCATAAACTGTAAACATATCCCTTAATTCTGGCTAATTGGAATGTGGGCGGTGCGGGGGCGCAGTGGTTAGCACTGTCGCCTCACAGCAAGAAGGTCGTTGGTTCGAGCCTCAGCTGGGTCAGTTGGCATTTCTGTGTGGAGTTTGCATGTTCTCCCCGTGTTGGCGTGGGTTTCCTCCGGGTGCTCCGGTTTCCCCCACAAGTCCAAACATATGCGCTATAGGTGAATTGGGTAAGCTAGTGTATGTGTGAATGAGAGTGTATGGGTGTTTCCCAGTCCAGCTGGAAGGGCATAGGTTAGATAAGTTGGCGGTTCATTCCACTGTGGCGACCCCTGATTAATAAAGGGACTAAACCAAAAAGAAAATGAATGAATTATTGGAATGTTGTTTCATGATCAATATAGATGTTAATCCAGGAACATGTCATACTTGGTGAAATCAGGTTGGCGCCCCTTGGATAGTGTGGTCCTGGAAAATCTCAGTTTCAAGGGCTATCTAGCCCTTCCCCTTAGCCCTACGAGAATTGGGACACCCCCGAACCCTTCAAGTAAATGCGCAAAACGAGGGGTAGGGGTAAGGGCTAAGGGGTAGAATTGGAATTGGTCTTAAATCATACTAAATGTGCTTGAAACACTAGTTTGTCCATTATTGCGTCCCGTCACGCACATTTTTATCATCACATGATCTGTTCAAACTAAATCACATCACTTTAGAGTTTATTCAGTAAATGTGTTTCTATCATAGTTCATACACATTTTTTCTAACAGGATAAAAAGTTTACCCTACTCAATTGTGTGCATACATTTTTTTTATGCACATTTGTGAAATGTATGCACATCTCGCCATAAAGTGAAGTTTCACAAACTAATTTCGAGAGGAGCACGTGATATGATCGACTACAGCTGCCTAAATATCCTGCCTAAACTTCAATCCCTATCTTCGTTTTTGAACCCCCCCTCCCTCCACAATTCTAGGATTGGGCGACACGGCGGCTCAGTGGCTGGCGCTGCTGCCTCGCAGCGGGAAGGCCAATGGTTCAAGTCCTAACTGAGCCAGTCGGCACTCTCTGCGCAGAGTTTGCATGTTCTCCCCGTGTTCGCGTAGGTTTTCCCCGGGTACTCCGGTTTTCTCCCACAGTCTAAAAACATGTGACATAAGCGAATTGTAATAACAGTCACAAGCACTTAACGCATACATACTGAATCGATTCCTATAGAACCACCTTATTAACCAAAGTATAGGTAAAAAACGAACCGGGGGCTCTCGAGAAATACCTGATCTCGTATCCCTCCCAATGCTCATTGACCAGGCGGGAACCTTGGGCTCATCTATCTGCGAGCTCAGGGTTTTCTCCCAGGACAGCATGCCAAACCTGCTATTATAGTCGAGCATTATCTAAGTGTGAACTCTTGAAGCATTTTTTATGCTATAATCCATAATGTGCATTAAAAATAGGTGGATGGAAACACTGCTACTCTCAAAAAATGAGTTAAAATGAGTTGAAAGAACACAATTCGTAAGGTTTTTTTGGGACAACTTAATTGTTTTATGCTCAATCCACTTAAATTTGTAAAAACAATTAAGTGAATGTAATCGATTTGTGTTGGGACAACATGAAGGAATTGGGTAGAACCCAGCATTTTTTTACAGTGTAGTGTGAATCTGACCATTTGTAATGTACTGTAATTGCTGTGGAGGTTTTGTGTTGGGCAGATGTGACACATGTGCTTCACTCACTGGATTAATGTCACCATGTGAGATCCAGACCTGAAGCAGAACAAATGAATGAGACGTCACTTCTGCTTAGAGCGACACACAGCTAGACCAAACAGACAAAGAAGAAGAAAGAAGACAAAGAGAATTGAGGTTTATTTCACCCTTTTAAACTCATTCGTTTGTCTGTCTGGTCAGAAGCTGCTCTAAACACACATTGTTAGATGTTACGTGTCTTCAATAGTAGGATGTTATCAATTTGTTCAAGTGTTATTTTTGTTCTGTTGTAAAAATGGAAAGCATTTGCAGAATAATTTTGATGTGCATGGAACTATTAACACTGTAGTTTACACATATTTGCTATATTTCTAAATATACAAAAGTGTGTGCTGTATTACCAAATCCATTTTCATTCATTCATTTTCCTTCGGCTTAGTCTCTATTTCAGAGGTCGCTAAAGCGGAATGAACCGCCAACTATTCCAGCATATGTTTTACACAGCGGATGCCCATCCAGCCGCAACCCAGTACTGGGAAACACCCATACACACTCACATTCACACACACAATCATACACTAGAGCCAATTTAGTTTATTTAATTCCCCTATAGCGCATGTGTTTGGACTGTGGGGGAAACCGGAGCACCCGGAGGAAACCCACGCCAACACGGGGAGAACATGCAAACTCCACACAGAAATGTCAACTGGCCCAGCCGAGACTCGAACTAGCGACCTTCCTGCTGTGAGGCAACAATGCTACCCACTGAGCCACCGTGCCGCCCCAAATCCATTTTTATATGGATTAATATAAATAAGCATAAACGAGCACACCCACTCTTTTGAAAATGAATATTTTTATCCATTTATCAGTGAATATAGACAATATATTTTGGTGCATTTGAACAAAACATATTTATTTAACAGATATTCATTAAAATAAGAGTATGGTCACCGAATGTCTTTAGAAATAGTAAGATTAAACATTTAAATTCAAATGAAATGTTGAAAGAAAAATTACAAACTACCAAATTTCAACTAAATTTTATATATATATTTTTCTCTTGATTTTTCCTGTTTTTTCTCTCCGAACATATTAATTTGGGTATCCTAATTTCTGAACCAGTATCATACTCTTTTTTTTGTTAGATTAGTTCCAGTTTTGGCACTGACTAATCTAACGTATATGCACAAATATAATACTGTATAGCAGTGGTCCTCAACCACCGGGCCGCAGACTAGTACCGGTCCGTGGATCAATTGGTACCGCCAATTATTTCCGCTTTATTTATTATCTGAGTCTGAATGATCTTTTATTTTGAAAAATGACCGTATTCTCGGTCACCTGAGCGCCCAAATTTAACCCACAAGCAGCAAAATGAGTAAGAAACAGACGTCTTTGGAAAGTTTCGTTGCTAAGGGGAAAAGGCCCAGTGAAGAATCCGCGAACTGCCAAGGAATTGATCCGTAACCCATTTGTCAACAAATCAGGTGAATCCAGCATGTATGTGCAAGAAGATCAACTACTGGAGATCGCAAATGATGGCGGCCTTTTAGGGGCTGTTCGCATATCGCGTCTTTTCTAGAGTTCACGCAAGTTCGTTATTTCCAATGGAAGTGCGTGACTGACTAATCAACACCCCAACTATTATACTATAAACTATATACCCCAACAGTATGGAACTAATCAATTCCATACTGTAAACTGTACTGTATCAATGCACCCTGGGTCATCCATATTAATGATCCTGTGTGTGATGTAACAGTCTGTGTTGTGTTCCGATTTGCCTGTTTTTTACCAGGATTTCACACTCACGGTATTTACATGTGAATGATTAAACAATGGCGTTTGATTCTCACTGTAAGGCCATTTCCATGTCTTGAACTCTTATTATTCAACTACATCTAGGTATATCTGATTCAATTATATATCAGTGGCCTATAGGAGAAACTACTAGGAATAATAAACAGGCAAACTACTTGCTCTACAAACAACTGTGTTTATGACCATACATAAAAAAGTAAAAAAAAAAAAAAAACAAGTCAGTTTGCAACATCAAGCAGCAAAACAAGCTGATTTTAATGTCTAAAAATCAATTCAAGTGAATAATACCAGAAGTCTGGAGCCAAAAAGGCTGTACAATGGCTACTCATATATGCCTACTCGTATGTGCTGTTTATGTGACTCGTATATGAAGAATAAGGTCAATATGGCACCTTCAAAGGAACAGCACACCTGAGGAATTGATAATATCCGGAACACAAATTCTGCAAAGCGTGATTTGGTTTGTTCAGTTGCTGGTGGTTTGTCCAGGTCACTAACCTTCAGCACTGGAGGGATACTGATGTCTCTAAATCCACCATTGTCCTCCATTCTTCAGGGTAGGAGTTGCCATGGCGACGGTCAGACTGCACAGGGTGCAGGGGTGAGGCTGCAGGGGATTCTGGGATGCTAGATCAGAGTTAAGTGTGCAGAAGTGTGTCAGTGTCGCATGCGTGCATCTCCTCCTACTCTGGCCTTTGATCAGAGACACGAGTCGGGCTGTTGAGAGACGTCTGCAGGAAGATCTGGGACCCCTGATGACCCCTGCTATTGTTGAAGAGCTGGCAAGGAAAAGCAGACACAGCAGCCTGTGGGCAGTGGATCAGACAGGATCAAAACAGATTCAAAAACAATTATTCATTTTAGGAACACATTCAGAAATTATTTCAACTTTTGGTCACACTTTAAAGGGCACCTATTATGCAAAAATCACTTTTATAAGGGGTTTAAACACAGTTGTGTGGTAATAGTGTGTGAATATAATCAGCCTCTAATGGTAGAAATTAATTAATTCTATGGTTTATAATCAGACTTGATAAAAACACTCTGCAGAAACACTTTGATTCTCCCTTTGTACATGTCATTAGAGGGGGGAAAGCCCCGCCCCCTAGTGACCATTTCTCCCTTATTAGCATAAACAGCCCTGAGTGAGAAGGAGCCGTCTCCTAAAAAATGTTCAACCAATTAAATATTGTTGGGCCGATAATTCCCATAATTCTGATAAGTAGCCCAAACTGTCTGTCAACAAATGTAGATTTGTACATCTGCGCATCTCTGTTCACGCAGATCTGCCATTGACGCCGCGCGTTCATGTGCACACGAGTAACAGCGGAAAAATCAAATGCTGAATCGAAACTTTTTAAAACCCTGAATCAATATTGGGGTTACTTTTGCACGCTGGAGGAAGGATGACACCATGGCTGAAGTATTTCTTTTAGACAGGTAATGTTATGTTTTAAAACTATTTTAGTCACGCAAAGCTGATGTAGATTGTGTTGTATTATGAATGGGTTATACGCACTAAAGTGTTATTCAGCCACTGAAATCTCCCGGCGAAAGATTGATGTGACTATTTTCAGTTTCATAAGGGACCTTTTACAGCATCGATAATGTAGATTTTTATTTAGTTTAACAACAAAACATCAGTAAACAGCGCTGTTCCGCCTAGCCTGCTTTACTGAGCTGAAGTTGCTTTTATATTCACATTGGTTCATTTTTGAACAATGACAGCCTGTGATGCTCCCTATATTGTTCACCGTGCTACTCTGAATATTCGGTCTGAAATAGCATGTAAGTATGGCTTAGTAATAAGTGTAATTCCTGCACGCCGCCGGCCAACCACTAAGCATGACATATTGCACATTATGACAAGTTTTGCTTGCTAACTATAAAGTTTTCTAACTAGTAAATTACATGATCTAGTGGGTTGTCTGCTGTCATCTTTAAGGTGCGTTCATGATTTTAGGAGGCGTGCTTTTGGACGGCAGGGGAGGGACTGTGTTTCAAAGATATTATGCTAACCGGTTAGCATTTTGGCAGATCACCTACTGCACCTTTAACTATAAGACTTTTAGCTCAATAAACTACTAACTAGCTGCTTCTTAATATTCAATTCAGTTCAATTCATCTTTATTTCTATAGCGCTTTTACAATGTAGATTGTGTCAAAGCAGCTTAATATAGAAGTTCTAGTAAATTGAAACTGTGTCAGTCCAGTTTTCAGAGTTGAGTTCAGTTTAGTTCAGTTCAGTGTGGTTTCATTTTCACTGCTAAAAGTCCAAACACTGAAGAGCAAATCCATCGATGCGCAGCTCCACAAGTCCCAAACCAAGCAAGCCAGTGGCGACAGTGGCGAGGAACAAACTTCACCAATTGACAAAAGTGAAGGAAAAAACCTCGAGAGAAACCAGGCTCAGTTGAGCACGACCGTTCCTCCTCTGGCCAAACTTCCTGTGCAGAGCTGCAGTCTAGGTGTCGGAGGCTGGAGAACACTGGACATCAATCATGGAGAAGCTGCAGGTGTGAGTAGGTCACCGGCGAGTGTTCAGGCTGGCCCACGGGATCAATGCGGAGACTCATCTGTCACTGGGGTCTTTCAGGAATCAGTCTCATGCTCTCCACTCCTCCATGACCGCCACAGCATCTGCTCAGGATACGGCCTAGTCCAGGATTATGGAGACATCTAGAAGTCCTCTATGGTTGGCATCATCTCTTCACAGGACTTGGATTACATCAATGACACTGCACAACCTCTAGAGGCCCCGGGATGAGTATCCCCAGATGTAAAAGTATCCCCAGGTGGAAAAGTATCCTCAGGTTATTAATAGTTAGTTAGCTAGTAGTAGTTGGTTTTAGGTATAGGGATGTAAAACAAGATCATAAATATTGGATGCACTAGCTGTATGTGACAAACTATTTTGAAAACAATCATCAATTATTACATTTTTTTGTTTTGTTATTTTTACACATTTGTAACTAGGCCTTTTATTACTTTTTAATGAAGTTTGTTGCACTTTTGTTGCACATTTGCCATTGCAATAATCCACTCACACCTGTAGCTTCTCCACGATGGACGTCCAGCGTTCTCCAGCCTCCGGTGCCTAGACTGCAGCTCTGCACAAGAAGTTTGGCCATAGGAGAAATGGTCGTGCATAACAGAGCCTGGTTTCTCTCAAGGTTTTTTCCTTCACTTTCGTCAATTGGTGAAGTTCGTTCCTCGCCACTGTCGCCACTGGCTTGCTTGGTTGGGACTTGTGGAGCTGCGCATCGATGGATTTGTTTGGACTTTCAGCAGTAAAAATTAAACCACACTGAACTGAACTTAACTGAACTCAACTCTGAAAACTGGACTGACACAATTTCATTTTACTAGAACTTCTATATTAAGCTGCTTTGACACAATCTACATTGTAAAAGAGCTATAGAAATAAAGATTAATTGCATTGCATTGCAAGTGAACCTAATGAAAATTGCAAAAAATATTTCCATGGAAAGTAGATTTTATATATTTGATTTGAGTTAACATTAACGTAATTTAATGTCATTTTACTGTCAGCATATTTTTTTCTTAATTTTTTTCCATGTCGCTGGCCATGTAGGAACTTCCCAACTGAGTTGAGATCATATAAGGTCATTGGGACATCTCTGCCTCGAGAAGCATGAGAGAAAATGAGGGCAATGTTTGTCGGACCATGTAAGGACAGACACACCAGAGCTTCAGTCTGAGACATTTATTGCAGAGCCACACAAATAATCTGAAGTTAAAGTGGATCAGCGCACAGAAATCCAAACAAAACATTTCTGTGCTGGCAGCAAAGAGAGATAACATGGAAAAGACCAACAGTATTTCACAATGTGAGCTCACTTTATGTCACAATAACGTGGTTTTAATGCAAGTTTTATGCAGTGTGTGTGGCATCTGGATGTTTGTTGGTTGTTGCTAGAAGGGATACAGCTGCAGCTAGAAGGTAGCAAGAATTATTTCTATTATTTATTAAATTACAAATTAAATTGTATTTTATTAACGTCTACCCCCACCCCAACCCTCACAGTAATGTAAAAATATTAATTATTGTTGTACAGTGTCACAAAGATTATGCTATATTGATGTGAGTATCCACAGCTGTATCCCGTCAAGATTTTACCGCCTGACAGGGTTATTGCTAGAAGGGATACAGCTGCGGCCGAAAGTTAAGAAGAATTATTTTATATTATTTATTAAATTACTCATTAATTGAATTTTATTACCGTCTACCCCTACCCCTACCCTAAACCCAACGCTCACAGTAATGAAAAATGTTAATTATTGTTGTACAGTGTCACAAAAATTATGCTATATTGATGTGAGTATCCACAGCTGTATCCCTTCTAGATTTTACCATGTTTGTTATGAGTGCAAAGGTATTTCCTTCATCTTTTTACTTCTAATTGAAGAATGAAAAACGTTCAACATGGACTGATTAGAATAACGTACTTCAACATACATTTGATTGCAGTTTGTAGGTAAAATGAACACTAGGGGGCAGTATGTCGAATAGTACTTTTGTTCCTTTTCACACTAATGGTATTTAATTATGAGTAATAATGATTAATAAATTATCGTTACATCTTTAGGCTTTTGCAATTTATATTGTTACATATTTGTTTGTATTTTTTGCATTTGTATTTTTGTGAAGTTTTATTTCAGTTTTTGGCTGAATTATTTTCATTGCATTGCAATTTAAGCTACATCAAAATGGAAATATTTCCATGGCAAGTGGTTTTTATAGTTTATTTCTATGTTATGTTCACTTAGCATGTTTCTGAAATATCTGCAAACATATGATGGTATTTTTAAGCTTTAGAAGAGTCAAAAACTTACATACAGCACCTTTAATTATTATTTCTTAAAGCCAGACATTATTTTTTGCTTGGCTAGAAAATGCTTATAGCTTTAAGATTTATTTAGATATTTGGGAGGCTGCGGAGGTTGGGGATTTGTTGATCGCAGACTATAGGGGGGACCGGGGGCTGTTTATCGTGGACTAAAGAGAGGACCAGTGGGGGGTAGGGGTGATCGTGGACTAAAGGGGAGGCTGAGTACAAGTATTGCTTGCATCATTGTAAAACGTAACTCATATTATTGCCCATGCGGCTTTAATCTGCTAAATGAGGATATCATAAACATGAACATCATGATTTTGTGTAAAGCTGCTTTTGAACGATGTCCATTGTCAAATAGGTTATATAAGCACATCTGACTTACCAGTGAACAATCCAGGTCATCCTGACACATCTGAGAACACAGGAATGTTCAAAAGTATGTTAATCTTGTTCTTGAACTTGCCAGGTTTTTGCAGCCCTGAAAAAAATCCAGAAGAAACAGAAAAGCTTAAATCTCAATCCTGCGCCCAGGTGCTTTATATTAGCACTGACATTCGCTTAAATGTGATTCTGGGCTCCATTCAAAAGCCTGTTTAAGGTGCTTTTCAAAGACGAGGTGTTTATTTAGCAGAAAATTTCAAAAACGGCACATGTTGGCCAATAATAAATGAATTGACATTTTTTTACTAAATAGTTTTACCTTACATAGACTTAAGCCTTATAATCTCAGTGTAAAACAGTTTAAACAGTTTGATTTGATTTGATTTGATGTGAATCTGCACATTCGACCAATTAACTAGTAAATCTGAGAGAAACTAAAAAAATCTAATCAAATATATAAATATAAATCTTAAAAAAATAAATGAATGTGAAACTGAATATTCAATAAAAATTTAAACTGGAATATACCTGTATAAATAAATATACCTGTATAAGTAAATAAATATAAAAATCTTTGAAACTGAATATTCAATAATAGGAGAAACTGAATATTTAACCTATTCAATAAATAAACAAATGAATAAACAAACAAACAAATAAACAAACAAAAATAAATAAAAAAATTATAAATAAATAATCAAGTAAATAAATAAATGAATGAATGTGAAACTGAATATTCAATAAAAAGTGAAACTAGATATTCAAGCATTTAAATAAATAAATAACAATAAAAAACAATAAAATAAATAAATAAATGAATAAATGAATGAATGTGAAACTGA
>CAIGQV010003909.1:1217844-1228220 GCA_903798115.1 Danio jaintianensis | reverse complement strand
AAATGAATGAATGTGAAACTGAATATTAAATAAAAAGTGAAACTGGATATTTAACTATTTAAATAAATAATTAAATAAATAAATAAATAAATCTGTATAAGTAAATAAATAAATAAAGTCTTTGAAACTGAATATTCAATACAAAAGAGAAACAGGATATTCAAACCATTTTAATAAATTAATAAATAAATAAATAAATAAATAAAGGAATGTGAAACTAAATATTAAATAAAAAGTGAAACTGGACATTCAGGCATTTAAATAAATAAATAAATAATAATGAATTATTTAAATAAATAACAATAAACAACCACTCAGTTTAATTCCAACAATCTGAAAATTGTGAGCAAAATATATTCAAATTAAATAATGCACTCTCCCAAAAAATCCTAATATTTAAATGCTTTTTGCCCCCTAAAAATAGTCCTAGTTTACTCAATGTTTAGTGTGCGGTTCCAGCACCGGCCAGCAGGGGCAAACTGCTCCACCATCTAAACTGTGACCCTTGATCCCTTGATACACACACGATCTTGTCTTTTCCCCACCCATGCCTTGATCTTGATGAAGTCAGCTGAAATGGAAAGTAGCAGGCGATCAGATTATCACGTTGTGTTATTCTGATGAAAGATTACGAGTACAAACGACTCTGTGTCTTTGAAATGCCTTCACAATAAGGCCAGAAACACAAGCAAACAAGGTCAACTGCGTGAATGTTGACAAAGCAGCGCAATGGGGTGTGCATGTGTGTGTGCGTGCGTGTGTGTGTTTTATTATTAGATGTGGGTTATTCTGTCGGACAGACGGCTGATCTCAGCGAAGGGTTAAGCCCAGCTCAGAGCATTCGTTTCATTTCCTCTACATTTCCATCTGAACAAACAAGCGGGTGACCTGACAGTGCACAGAGGGGTGGAGGAGGAGGCGTTCGTGACTGGAACGAGAGAGAGAGAGAGAGAGAGAGGACACCCATGCGACCGTGAAAAGCCTGCAGTGTGAAGACGGTCGGGAGGGGCAGGCAAACCCCCTGCTTGTTCAAACTACTTATTTAAAGTACACATGAAATCAAAACTACCCGTACTGATTTTGTTAGCTCACATTTTTGTGGTGAACAATTCATCTGTGCATGTCATTTAGAAAAATAAATTAGTTTGCCCTTGTAATCTTTAATTGAAATCTGAAAATGCACTTCCTGTTTGTGTTCAGTTCAATTCTCAGATTAGGTCTGTCTGAGGTAGTGGGCGGGGCTGACATACTTAACCACGCCCCTCCAGCTGTCAGTTTTGACAGCAAACAGAAATGGTGAGCAGGAGGAGTCTGTTAGGTTGTAATAACTCTCCCCAAACCCTTTTCCCCATCTTTCTGAATGAAATGCCTACTTACTTCTTCCAATCAGCTCGCAGTAGAAAAAACAAGCCACTCCCACTGTTTTCTCATTTAATATCCCGTTTCTCTAGGAACTGCAACACAATATGAAAAAAAAAGGTTGCAGCTAACCCAGATTGTATACAAAAAACATCAAACCACAGCTGCCAACTCACTGCAGAATTAAATGTGTACCTCAACTCTCCTGTTTCCACCAACACTGTTGGTCTGGAGCTCCAGAGGATCAATATACATGGCCGGCTGCTATAGCCAAACCTTTGGTCACACGTGCCAATGCCAAACGTTTGTTTCAATGGTGCCAGCAGCAAAGATCTTGGGCTGTGGACAATGTGAAACATGTATTATTCTCTGATGAGTCCACCTTCACTGTCTTTCCCACATCTGGGAGAGTTACGGTGTGGAGAAGCCCCAAGGAAGCGAACCACCCAGACTGTACCATGCACAGAGTAAAGCATGGGGGGGATCAGTCATGGTTTGGGTTGCAATATCATGGTATTCCCTATAGGCCCAATACTTGTGCTAGATGGGCGCTGGGTCACTGCCAAGGACTACCGACCCATTCTGCAGGACCATGTGCACCCAATGGGTCAAACACTGTGTCCTGAAGGCAGTACTGTGTATCAGGAAGATAATGCACCAATACACACAGCAAGAGTGGTTTGATGAACATGAAAGTGAAGTTGAACATCTCCCATGGCCTGCACAGTCTCCAGACCTAAATATTATTGAGCCACTTTGGGGTGTTTTGGAGGAGAGAGTCAGGAAAGGTTTTCCTCCACCAGCATCATGTAGTGACCTGGCTATTCTGCAAAAAGAATGACTCAAAAAACACTGCAGGATTTGTATATGTCATTCTCAAGACAAACTGATAGTGTATTGACCGCAAAAGGAGGCCCCAATTATTGCGATCTAAAACCAGGCGTTTCAGTTTTATTGTCCAACCCCTGTATGTATTATATAATCGCTTTATGATTTTATCCATTGTTTATGTAATCTGCAATGCTTTGGCAATACTTTATTGCAAGTACTTGACAAGACAGAGAGAGAGAGAGAGAGAGAGAGAGAGAGAGAGAGAGAGAGAGAGACTGACTGACTGCTGATGCGGCTTTAGCACAATAACAATTCCAGGAAAGCGAGGCCAGGCTGACAGTGCTGAGTACTGCGTGTTTATCTTCAGCACCACGTGATCCTCGAGCTCAAATAACACGGGCTATGACTGAAACAGCTGTACTTTACTACTATTACCACACTGCAAAAATTGATGACTGTCTTTTGCAGTACAAATATCCCAGCCATGCTTAAAGTGCCCCTATTATGGATTATAAAAGGTCATACTTTGGTTCTGGAAACCCCCGACAACACGCATGCAAGGTCAAAAAAACTCTGTAATTGTCTTACAACATGCATTTATTACTACCTAATTACAACAACAACAACTCCCAATTGATTTGTGTAGCAATTCGTTTTTCCAAACCCCTCCTAAGGTCAGTGAAGTGTCTAAAAAATGCACTAAAACGAAGCAGTTTTTTTGCTTAAAGGGGACCTATTATGCAAAAATCACTTTTATAAGAGGTTTAAACACAATTGTGTGTCATCAGTGTGTGAATATAAGCAGCTTCTAATGGTAAAACATGTATTAATTGTATTTTTTATAAACATACTTGATAAAAACAGTCTGTAGAAACACTTTGATTCACATTCTCCCTTTGTACGTGTCATCAGAGGGGAAAAGCTCTGCCCATTAGTGACATCACTCCCTCATTAGCATAGGACGTTAGTCTTGTTTTTTAATCTGCCACTATGCTGACACATGGGCATTTGTAGCCCCGCCCTCTTTTGAAAAGAGCACAATCTCAGTTGAATTTAAAGCGACAGTCACCGAAGCCTAAAAGGGTCAGTTTCAGAGAGTTATAATAATAATAGTAATTATTTGTGATATATTTTTGAGCTAAAACTTTCCATACACACACTAGGGACATATACTTATTTCACACCTTGTAAAAAGGGGCATAATAGGTCACCTTTAAAATAAAGAAAAAATATCTGACAACAGGGTATGGAAAGTAAAAATGTTTTTCCTTTAAATTAAGATTACGCAAATAAAAAAGATATTTGTGTGCATAAAAAAATGGTCGAAATGATTAAAAGTGCTGTATTCTGCATGCCAGGCCAGTAGTTGGCACTGTGACTTATTTTTATTAGCAGCAGTGCTATGGAGTTATATTTGCTTCATAATTCTGTGCGCAAAACATCATGTTTAATGCGCACAAAATAACTTATTTTTGTCACTTTTGTGCGCATGCAACTTCGGCCGACTCGCTTGCTCAACGTAAACCCAGTGTTACAATATGACAGAAATCCAACCAATCAGATGGTTGCTAAAATCTGATTGGCTGGATTTCTGTCATATTGTAACACTGGGTTTACGTTGAGCAAGCGAGTCGGCCGAAGTTGCATGCGCACAAGGGTGACCAAAAAAACAAAAAAAACAAGTCATTTTGTGTGCAAAAAACATGACCTTTTTGCGCAAAGAATTATGGCGCAAATATAACTCCATAGGACTGCAGCTAATAAAAATAAGTCACAGTGCCAACTACTGGCCTGGCATGCAGAATACAGCACTTTTAAATCATTTTGACACCATTTTTTATGCACACAAATCTTTTTTCACTAGTGTAAACAATCAAAAATGAGTTAACTCCCGTGCAACAAGCCATTTTGTGGGCTCAAAACATAATTTCTTTGCATGCAAAATGGATAACCCGCACGCATAATGTCATTTTGTGCCCTAAACATGATTTTTTGCACACAAAATAGTTAACGCGCACACAACAAGTCATTTTGTGCACTCATCTTTTGTGCACAGTATTGTAAAATATACCTCCATACAGTCCACCATAGAAAGTAGTTATTTTGGTTGCCAGATATTCGCTCATACATATTGACTGAACAGGCCCCCAAAACACCATTGTAAGGTAAATGAACGTCCATAACATGTAAAAGGTTTTCAGTTTTTAGTTGAAAACAGTGTTAACACTCTCGATGTTGATTTTTCTGACCCCACTGGCAGATTTGTTTTTTCGTTTAAGCAAAAATCCAGCCAATATATGCACACACACACACACACACTATATACAGACTGTTGTGTTCCTGTTTGTTGAAATCATACCAGCATACCAGAGTGAATATATCTATTTTGTTGCCATGAGAATACGTCATTGAGAATATTCAATAGATAAACTATTAATAAACAACATGTAGCATGCAATGACCGCCGACTCATTTATGTGTGAATTACTACATGTTACTTCTCTTAGTGAAGTTTCACAAACTAATTTCGAGAGGAGCACGTGATATGATTGAGCACGACTGGCTACTCGTAATCAGTATTAATCCAATCAGATTGATTCAAGCTTACAATAAATGAACCGATTTCCTCTACCGATCTATCTTCATTTCGGAAGAATCCCCCCTTCCACCCCATCTCCTCCTTTTCCTCCCTTTTCTAAGGGGAGCTCTCGAGACCTACCTGATCTCGAACCCCTTTATATGCTTATTTGACTGGGCGGGAGCCTTGAGCTCAATTATCTTCGAGCTCAGGGTTCTCTCCCGGGACAGCATGCCAAACCTGCTATTAACGCTAAAGCATATCTAAGTGGGAACTCTTGAAATGATCAACACTGCTGTCATTTGAGTTGTTTTTTGTCATTGCAAACATAGGCAGTCAAATGTACTTCATATTATTTTTATTCATAAGTTCAGGATCTGCATGTTTTTACTACTAGAAAACCTCACAGTTATGATGATATTACTTCATTCAAATACACATATTTCCACTCTCACCTCATCATCATCATCACTTCACTCTCAATATACAGTACTGTGCAAAAAGTCTTAGGCCATTAATGTTTTCACCAAAAATAAAATTGGTTATTTCTATATTTTTCTGTAGCATGTCAGTCTGAAATATCAATTTACATTTCCAAACATTACTTTTGTCATTAATTATAATTATAGAGTGAGATTATTGTCTGCACAAGGAGTCTGATCATCATCCAGTCGGTCTGGAATGACATGAAGAAACTGAGACAAACTAAATCCAGAAGATGCTGGACTGCAAAACTACCTGAAAAACTGTGAGCAAGTGTTTTAAATACAAAGTGTGGTCACACCAAATGTTGATTTGATTTAGTTAATATAAGTTAATTGATGTGGCGGCATGGTGGCTCAGTGGTTAAATTTGTCGCCTCACAGCAAGAAGGTGGTTCGAGTCCCGGCTGGGTCAGTTGGCATTTCTGTGTGGAGTTTGCATGTTCTCCCCATGTTGGCGTGGGTTTCCCCCACAGTCCAAACACATGCGCTATAGGTGAATTGAATAAACTAAATTGGTCGTAGTGTATGTGATTGAGTGTGTATGGATGTTTCCCAGTACTGGGTTGCAGCTGGAAGGGCATCTGCTGTGTAAAACATATGCTGGATAAGTTGGCACTTCATTCCGCTGTGGCGACCCCTGATTAATAAAGGGACTAAGCCGAAAGAAAATAAATAAATGAATGCAAGAAGGTCGCTGGTTTGAGTCCCGGCTGGGTCAGTTGGCGTTTCTGTGTGGAGTTTGCATGTTCTCCCCATGTTGGCATGGGTTTCCTCTGGGTGCAGTCCAAACACATGCGCTATAGGTGAATTGAATAAACTAAATTGGCCGTAGTGTATGAGAATGTGAGAGTGTATGGGTGTTTCCCAGTACTGGGTTGCGTCCGGAAGGGCATCCGCTGCATAAAACATATGCTGGAATAGTTGGTGGTTCATTCCGCTG
Organism: Danio jaintianensis; assembly: GCA_903798115.1. Taxonomy (NCBI): domain Eukaryota; kingdom Metazoa; phylum Chordata; class Actinopteri; order Cypriniformes; family Danionidae; genus Danio; species Danio jaintianensis. The sequence continues at coordinate 1,222,027 of CAIGQV010003909.1, read as the reverse complement.
TGGCGACCCCTGATAAATAAGGGACTAAGCCAAAGGAAAATGAATGAATGAATGAAGCTAATTGATAAATAAAATGTATTTATGCATTATTTTTGAAAGCATCCTCATTTTACAGCATGAGAACCTCAAACTTTGTACAGTACTGTAGCTTTGCAGGTCGATTTTTTGAAGCATCTTAGTTTTTGGAAGCATGGATTTAGTTTGTCTCAGTTTGTTCTGTTTTGTCTGTATTGTAATGTAGGAGGAAGAAGGGAAATTAAATTAAATTAAACTGATCAAAATAAATAGAGGTTTTAAGAGGAACGAGTGTCTGTGTCACACGAGACATGAGTCAATGTGAGGCTAAAAATGGAAACAGAGAACGAGTCTCTCTCTCTCTCTCTCTCTCGCTCAGTCGCGGGTTTTACCCTTATTAAAATATGATGCCTTGTGACAGCGTCGCCTTTCTTCTGAGTCATTTTCTGCCTGTCTGTCAAGAAGTGTATTTATATCATGTGTGGACATTATCGGATATGAAGTTCTTGACTGCGAGAAAAATTCCAGATGTAGAAATATAAGATCATTTACATCTGAAAATGAACATAATATTGGGTAAGGAAAAAAACGAAAAAGGGCTTATGACCCAGTTTAATTTGATTTGATGCGATTCTGCATTCTATAACCCGGTGTAAATCTAAAAAATCCAACCTGTTAAATAAATGAATCCACAATAAATAAATAAATAAAGTGAAAATTAAAATTAAATAACAAGATACATTGAATATTCAACGCATTAAAATATATAAATAAATATTAAAAAGTTTTATTTCTATAATTTGATGTAAATTTGAGTGAATATAAAATTGGATGAATGAATGACCGATCGACTGAACGAACAAACGAACTGCAATATTTCTTCAAAATGAATCGTTTCGTTTAGCGAACCATATTGAACAAGTGACTCATAAATGAACGCACTGCAAGTTCTTTCAGAATGATTCAGTTGAATTGTTGAATCGTCCCATAAATCAATCAAGTAAAACAACACCGCACAAGTATATATAGTCTATTTTGCAATCATTTGATTCCCTTTAAAAAGGGATTCATTTGTTAATTGAGCAGTGTGTTGCATATTCAGCTTTTATAATTATATTAATAATAATTCTGCAGTCAATTCAGTTGATTGACTTAAAACCATGCGAAATATTAGCAAGCCGCGTGATATTTAAATAAGATCTTAAAGGTCCCGTGAAATTAAAGTTTTTTTAGATGATAGTATCAGTATGTTAGTTTTATCTATAAGCTAGTGTGCTCCAAAACAATGACAAAATTCACGTTTAGAAGATATAAACCTGATATAAACAACCAAATCTTCTGACCAATCAAATGCTCTCTAGTGTCTGACATGCCCCGCCCCCTTCTTCTAATTCGCTTTTCATTTGATGCGCTTGGGCTCAACCACTCTCAAAATCAAATGCTATGTGCATGGTGGTTCGTAGGTTGCAAGGCGACCATCAAGCGTCTTCTCAGAGAATGACAAGCTGACAAAACATTGCTGTCACTCTGATACAAGTTTGATTTATAGAGAAAATGACAAAGCACTGCAGTGTTTGGATGTTCTGTGCTTGTCTGAGATAATTAGTCTACAAGCTAAATCTGATCGGTCAGTTCTTGTCACGTGACTCGTGGTGCACTCCCGTCATTCATTCAACTGGGTCCGTCTGGAATGCGCAAGCCTCCATTGGAAATAACGAACTTGCGTGAACTCTAGAAAATACGTGATATGCGAACAGCCCCTAAAAGGCCGCCATCATTTGCGATCTCCAGTAGTTGATCTTCTTGCACATACATGCTGGATTCACCTGATTTGTTGACAAATGGGTTGCGGATCAATTCCTTGGCATTCGTGGGTCCTTCAACGGGCCTTTTCCCCTTAGCAAAGAAACTTTCCAAAGACGTCTGTTTCTTACTCATTTTGCTGCTTGTGGGTTAAATTTGGGCGCTCAGGTGACCGAGATGTAAGCGAGAGAATACGGTCATTTTTCAAAATAAAAGATTTTTCAAAATAAAAGATCGTTCAGACTCAGATAATAAATAAAGTGGAAATAATTAATGATTTCTCGTGCAACCCGGTACCAATTGATCAACGGACCAGTAAAGGTCCACAGCCCGGTGGTTGAGGAACACTGATTTAGCAGTTACTAAATCTTACAATTACTTACAGTTACTTACAATTGAGGAGGCATTCAGCGATTCAACAAGAAGAGGCAATACACACAACAAGGGCTGATTATACAAAGAAACTGTTTGTGCTCAGAGAAATACGTGCTAGAGTTAGGAGGGGAGGAGTGTTTTTATTATTATAGAGAGAGAAGAGTGTTTCTACAGGTGGTTTGTCAAGCCCTCTCACCTGTGTGAGGCACACTTCATAAATGCACTTTTTTTATATACATATACAGATATGGAGTGATTGTAAAAACAATGTCTGGTGCAAATGTGTGAAAAAAATAACAGAGATGAAAGAGTGTGTTTCTACAGGTGGTCTGTCAAGCCCACTCACCTGCGTAAGGCACACTTCAGAAATGCACATTTTTTGTTTTTTTAAATGCAGAGTTCAGACTGCACGATTTTCAAAGTAGTCGCATCACAGATGTTTTCACACTGCATGACTATCTGGGCCAGCATTCTGTCGCTGCTGTGTTAACACTACAAGATGGATCGGCGACAGGGGGTTTCACACTGCATGACTGCAACCAAACACACGAGAAGTGACATGGAAACAACGTGAGGTCATGTAGTAGATATTTTGTTATTAACTTCATAATGAGAAAGAAGCCTTTAGTGGGGTAGAAAATGTACTTCTTTTGCTCGCCTGGCTTTTGAAAGGAATTAGCAATTTCTTTTTAACTTTTTTCTTTTTCGAGCCTGTTGTGGTATTGCTCAGATGACCCGTCAAACAGACACTGGTACTCCTGCCAAATTTCCACTAGTTTTTCCTCCATTTCTTGTGTCCAAATAGACCAAAAACAAGCCCTTTTAACTCCTCCCCCAACCTCCTGCTGGTCTGCAGATACCAATACTAGTGGATGCTCTGATTGGCTGTAGGTGATCAGAACACATTTCACACGGCATGATTTTGAATCGCCGTCAGGTCCAGATATTTAGCATGCCAAATATCTGACAGGTGTCGGCGACTCATCAGCGATTCTCTCAGATGGCGTCTTTGATAGTTCACACTGTGTGATTGTTACTCATGTGAACGAGCACTGATTTGCCTGTGATTTCAGGCTTTGGTCGGCAATTCCTCAAAACCTGCCAGTAAGTCAAAATCGGGGCTAAAATCATGCAGTCTGAACTCAGCATAAGAGATATGGAGTGATTGTAAGAAAGTGCAAATGTGCAAAACTGGTGCAAGTGTCAGTTAAAGGGTCAGAGAGATGAAAGAGTGTGTTTTCTATAAGTGGTTTGTCAAGCTCACTCACCTGAGTAAGGCACACTTTATAAATGCACAATTGTTTTTTTTAAAGGATATGAAGTTATTGTAAGAAAGTGTCTGGTGCAAATGTGCAAAACTGGTGCAAGTGTCAGTTACAGTGTCAGTGAGATGAACGACTGTGTTTTTTACAGGTGGTTTGTCAAGCCCACTCACCTGTGTGAGACACACTTTATAAATGCACAATTTTTTTTAAGATATGGAGGGATTGTAAGAATGTGTCTAGTGCTAAACTGGTGCAAGTGTCATATAAAATGACAGAGATGAAAGAGTGTTTTCTACAAGTGGTTTGTCAAATCCACTCACCTGTGTGTGGCGCACTCAGAAATGCATAATGTTGTCGGCGCAATAGCCTAGTGGTTAGCACGCTGACATATGGTGTAGTAACACTTCAGGGCGTCCCGAGTTCGAATCCCGTCTCTAGGACATTTCCCGACCCTACCCCCCTCTCTCTCCCACTTCGCTTCCTGTCTAATTACTGTCCTATCTAATAAAGGCAAAAAGGCCAAAAAAGAAATCCATAATGTTTTGAGGTTGTGGTGGAGGGAAGAAAATATATCTTACATAACTACATTGAAAAAACAGTTTTTTTATTTGTGGCATGGAGAAATAAGATCATTTATGTTTGGAAAGACATGAGAGAGAGTAAAAAATGGGCACATGTTTAACAAATAATCGGTCATCTTTGGAACAAAATGTCCCACCGCAAAT
>CAIGQV010003909.1:1199264-1217444 GCA_903798115.1 Danio jaintianensis | reverse complement strand
GCAACGCTAATTATTCTCTTTATTCTCTATTTCCACCTGGGGATACTTATCCCGATGCCCCCAGAGACTATGCAGTGCCACTAATGCAATCCAAGACCTGTGAAGAGATGATCCCAAGGTTTCCATAATCCCGGACCAGGCCGTATCCTGAGCAGCTGCTGTGGTGGTCATGGAAGAGTGGAGAGCATGAGACTGATTCCTGAAAGACCCCAGTGACAGACGAGTCTTCGCTGACGTCCAGCGTTCTCCAGCCTCCGGCGCCTAGACTGCAGCTCTACACAAGACGTTTGGCCATAGGAGAAATGGTCGTGCCCAACTGAGCCTGGTTTCTCTCGAGGTTTTTTTTACTTCACTTTCGCAAATTGGTGAAGTTTGTTCCTCGCCGCTGTCGCCACTGGCTTGCATGGTTCGGGACCTGTAGAGCTGCGCATCGATGGATTTGCTCTTCAGTGTTTGGACTCTCAGCAGTGAAAACTAAACCACACTGAACTGAACTGAACTTAAACTCTAAAAACTGAACGGACACCATTCCAATTCACTATAGTCTTCTATGTGAAGCTGCTTTGACACAATCTACATTGTAAAAGCGCTATAGAAATAGAGATGAATTGAATTGAAAAAAAATGTTCATTTCTGGCTGAACTGATGCTTTAAACACAAGCACGGATGTCATTTTGAATTTTTTTTAAGAGGAACTCAAAGGCATGCCCGCTTCAGATGCTTTTATATAAAGTGAGCTCCTCCGTGTGACATGAACTAGTTTCAATAGCGCTTTAATTTTTATCTTTTTTTCCCTGTCAAAGCCAATCTCTGCTGTGGCTCTGGCCTAGATTGCTTCAAAGGCCTTGTGGAGTTATCTAGGACAGAGCACATCCAACAACAGACACACACACAAAACTCCTCAACCTACAAAAAACACACACACATTTCCATTGATCAGAGCTGACCAGAAAAACACTGTGAAAACCAGAACATAAAGCCAAGAGATGTTTCCTGGAAATGCAGCTGGAGTTCTTGAGTTGTGGAGAAGAGTTGAAAGACCTGAAGCGGCGAGATTAAACAGGGTCATTGTGGAAAAAAGAAGAATGAATTAATTTCTCATACAAATGACTGGAGCTTCTTGTTTGAATGCATGAGTGTCAGTGCAAAAGCTATTTTATCCACGCTGTTTCATATCATTCAAACTCAACATTTGCCATAATTATTGATTTAACTTTAAAATATAAAATAAAAAATGGCCATTTTTGACCTCTCAGAGTGAATTAGTAATACGTTTACTGTTAACTATTAAAATTATCATAATGTGAATGTAAAGCTGATATAAAATGACAAACACCATTAAAAAAATAACTAAAACTAAAATAAAAAAATATCACTATAAAAAAATTGTTAATGGCTCAGTGGTTAGTACTGTCGCCTCACAGCAAGAAGGTCGCTGGTTCGAGTCTCGGCTGGGTCAGTTGGCATTTCTGTGTGGAGTTTGCATGTTCTCCCCGTGTTGGCGTGGGTTTCCTCCGGGTGCTCCCGTTTCCCCCACAGTCCAAACACATGCGCTATAGGTGAATTGAATAAACTAAATTGGCTGTAGTGTATGAGTGTATATGTGAATGTGAAAGTGTATGGGTGTTTCCCAGTGATGGGTTGCGGCCGGAAGGGCATTCGCTGCATAAAACGTATGCTGGAATAGTTGGCGGTTGATTCCACTGTGGCGACCACAGATAAATAAGGGACTAAGCCGAAGGAAAATGAATGAATGAATGAAGCTAATTGATAAATAAAATGTATTTATGCATTATTTTTGAAAGCATCCTCATTTTACAGTATGAGAACCTCAAACTTTGTACAGTACTGTAGCTTTGCAGGTCGATTTTTTGAAGCATGGATTTAGTTTGTCTCAGTTTGTTCTGTTTTGTCTGTATTGTAATGTGGGAGGAAGAAGGGAAATTAAATTAAACTGATCAAAATAAATAGAGGTTTTAAGAGGTTTATTCTAAATTGGCCGTAGTGTGAATGTGTGTGTATGGATGTTTCCCAGTACTGGGTTGCAGCTGGAAGGGCATCCGCTGTGTAAAACATGTGCTGGATAAGTTGGCGGTTCTTTCCGCTGTAGCGACCCTAGATTAATAAAGGGACTAAGTCGAAGGAAAATGAATGAATGAATGAATAAAATAAAATCAGATATAAAAACTATAAAGCCAATAAATTCTAATTGTTACTATTGTTTTAATTGTTTTTGTTTAGTCTGTACTTCTCAACATCAAAAGGCAGCCAGTGCATAAATACACAGTCTTTGTTTTTGTTTACTCCATGAAGTTCTGAGAGCTGAGGTGCATATTTTGATTTTCTCAGACGCATCAAGGTAAGTGTGCAAAGGTCACTCTCACACACTCACAGACACACATACACACTTTAATTTGCTGTTATACTCCATAGAACTCCATATAAAATCCAGAAACTACGCTTTTTTTTGCACAGTTCTATCTAAAGCAGGGGTCACCAAACTTGTTCATGGAGGGCCGGTGTGCTGCAGATTTTAGCTCCAACCCTAATCAAACACACCTGAACAAACTAATCAAGGTCTTACTAGGTATACTTGAAACATCCATGCAGGTGTGTTGAAGCAAGTTGGAGCTAAACCCTGCCGGGACCGAGATTGTTGACCCCTGATCTAAAGGGTTAATGGTGCCAACCGATGATCAACAGTAAAAGTTACAAATTGTACCTCTTCCCAACAGGCAAAGCCACCAACAATCAAGAATGCATGATTATATGTCATTGTTTTGCAATCAAAAAATGTCAATATAATGGAAGTCAATGAGGCAAAAGTTAGGGAGTAAAAATGAAAATCTTATGCTGCATAAAAACTAATAATGCATCAAAGGCAATGTTGTTACTAATCTACTAATCACTAGTCTAATGTCCAAGACTGTGATAAAAAGTTTTTAAAAAATCCAGTCCACAATTACTTTTTTATATTGAGAATGTGTCATTTTGTGTGTTTTTTTCACCAAATCAGTGACATCATTTATGAACTCGTCAATTAAAGAGTTCAAATCCTATAATTTTTTGATTGATTATTGATTATAAAGTGTTTTTGGCATGCTGTCCCGGGAGAGAGCCCTGAGCTCATAAGATTCTCGAGCCCGGGGCTCCCTCCCGTTTGTAAGGCAAGAGGGGAGTTTGAGCTCAGGTAGATCTCGAGAACTCCCCTGCTGTAGTAGCTAATGAACAGATAGTGATTGCTCTTAAGAGATAACTACTTACTAGGAGCATGTCTATGGTGCCGGTTTGGATTAGTCAATTAACTTAAGTTGCATGTTTTTGGACGGTGGGAGGAAACCGGGGAACCCGCGGGAATCCCACGTGAGCACGGGGAGAACGTGTAAACTCCGCACAGAAACGACGGCTGGCTTGGTACAGAGGAGTAGGGGTGGAAGGGGGGATTCTTCAAAACGAAGATGGCTGTTATATGGAACTTAGGGTATTTATAGTGGCTTAGGAATCGTCTGATTGGTGAATCATAAATTGAATAATGCGGGACCAGCCGCAAGCAATCATAATCACGTGATCCTTTTGAAATTAGTTTATAAATAAACTTCACAAAAACATTTAGTAGTTTTGATCAGGACTGAGACTGATTAACAGATTTATGCAAAACAAACCTGGAAAAAATAATTATCTGATGCATTTTACAGCAGTTTAATTCAGTGGATGTTTTCATCCCGAACATAACAAAAGGGTAGTAAATTTGAACAGTGCACAAGGGTTCAAATGAGCTGAAATAATACAATTCTTGATTTTTTGGGGGGGACAACTTAATTGTTTTATGTTCAATCCATTTTAATTTATAAAAACTAACAAGTTAACTTAATTCCTTTACGTTGTCCCAACAGAAATCGTTTGTGTGGAACCCAGCATTTTTTACAGTCTAGTATGAGGGTGTTGTACACATTTAGGTGTGGCACTTTCCTGAATAAAAGAGTCTACAAGACTAAAGCTGAATAACACAGAGCACAAAAGCTGAAGTGAAGGAGCCGTCAGATGAAGAAAGAAAGATCTCAATGAAATGCATCAACATTGAAAAAAAAATTATTCATTGGATTTACTCAATTTATTAAGGTAAGTGGTTGCAAACTATTTATATGGGCTGAATTTAAACAAACAAATACAATTTAGTAATGTTCAACTTAATTTGTTTGTTTAAATTCAGCCCATATAAATCGTTTGCAACCACTTACCTTAATAAATTGAGTAAATCCAATGAATAATTTTATTTTTCAGTGTATGAGGGGTGTTTTACACATTAAGGTGTGTCTGATCAGCCTGATTAAAAGGACTAAAGCTGAATAACACAGAGCACAAAAGCTGCAGTGAAGTAGCCGTCAGATGAAGAAAGAAGAAAGTAAAATAAAATAAAAGGCCAGTGGAGATTTTTGACCTCTAAGAGTGAATTAGTAATACTTTTACTGTTAACTTCAGCTATTAAAATAATCATAATGTGGATGTGAAGCTGAAATAAAATGACAAACCACATACAAAAATGATTAAACTAAAATAAAAATAAAAAATTTATTATTATTCATTCATTCACTTTTCGGATTAGTCCCTTTATTAATTAGGGGTTACCACAGCGGAATGAACCACCAACTTATCCAGCATATGTTTTACGCAGCAGATGCCCTTCCAGATGCAACCCATCACTGGGAAACATCCATACACACTCATTCACACACATACACTACGGACAATTTAGCTTACCCAATTCACCTATAGCTGTGGGAGAAACCGGAGGACCCAGAGGAAACCCACGCGAATACGGGGAGAACATGCAAACTCCACACAGAAATGCCAACTGACCCAGCCGAGGCTTGAACCAGCGACCTTCTTGCTGTGAGGTGACAGCGTTACCCACTGCGCCACCGTGCCGCCCACATTATTATTACTAAAATAAAATTTAATCAGATATAAAAATTAAAGCCAATAAATTCAAATTGTTACTATAAAAATATACAAGTATGTAAATTATATTAAAATAATTTATACATAATAACTACTGTATATTATACCTGACACACACATTAGTCAAACTGTTCTTTCAGTGCATGAAGAGTGTTTTACAACACTCTTTAAGGTGTGTCTGATCAGCCTGAATAAAAGGACTAAAGCTGAAGAACACAAAGCACAAAAGCTGCAGTGAAGGAGCCGTCAACTGAAGAAAGAAGAAAGATCTCAATGAAACGCGGCGCTTTTTCATCTCAGGTGTCTGCAAACCTCCACACACCTGTGCTGTTTCATCAGCTGGAGCCCCAGGGGTGGAGGATGAAAATGTGGAGGAGATACACCTGCTCACACACACACACTCCTTTGTTTCTGCCTCTTTCTTCTCATAAAGCTTCGCCCAGGCCTCAAACCAAGGTGGAGCTCAGCGATCTGCAGCAGATTCAGGACAAAAACTCAAGCCCCTGGGCTGTTTTTGGGAGGATATTGTATATTGTAAACCCGCGCAGGTGCGATTGTTATGGGGAAAAACGTGCAAGACGCTGAATGGAGGAGACGTGGATCTTTCAGGAGGACACAGACGCTGTTCATCTCACTCATCGTCATTCTGGTGGTAATAATGTGTGTGTATTTTCACTTGCTTTTATCCACGCCATGGACTGAGTTTGCATCTTTCCCTATGCTGTAGCTGAATCCTGAATGAAATTGAATCTTTATGATTGTCAATGCTGTACTGAAACTAAATAAACTGCTGTATTTTACACAGGCGTATGTGCAAAGACAGTTCATTCTGCATTGGATTGCAAAGGTTGCCAGGCTTTCGCAACAAAACTATAGCCAAATTATATAAAAAATATGCCACCGCCCATAAATAAAGAACATATTTTACATCACTATATGCATTATACACTTTGAAAATAACTGTATATTAGTTTATATTGCACTGCATGATGTTGTTTATGCTCATTTGAATGTATGCTTGTAAATAATGTTGTTTTTACACTCATTCTAGTTCATTTTGACTTGTAACACTGCAAAAAACATGACTTTCTTAGTTACACTTTTCAGGAGGACACAGACGCTGTTTATTTCACTCACCATCATTCTGGTGGTAATAATGTGTGTGTATTTTCACTTGCTTTTATCCACGCCATAGACTGAGTTTGCATCTTTTCCTATGCTGTAGTTGAAAACACAATTAAATCTTTATGATTGTTAATGCTACTGAAACTAAGTAAACTGCTGTATTTTACACAGGCGTATGTGCAAAGACTGTTTATTTTGCATTGGATTGCATTGATTGAAACCTGCAGTTTGATGTTTGTTTCTTTATATTGCATTGCATGATGTTGTTTATCATAATTTAAATACATGCTTGTAATTAATGGTTTTTTAACACTCATTCTAGTCCATTTTGAGCTAAAAATGCTTTTCTTGCTTAGATTTCTTGTCTTGTTTTTTGTCCAAATATCTAAAAATGGTTAAATCGAGAAGCATTTTCTAGACAAGGAAAACATATTGTCTTGTTTTAAGAAATAATGTGTCAAAATTAAGTGAGTTTTTCTTTTAAACAAGCAAAATAATCTGCCAGTGGGGTATTGGGTGAACTATCCCTTTAACCTGCTGCTATGGGTGAACTGGTTGTTTTTAGTGTAACACAGCAACACCGCAGACACACTGAGATGGAGATGATGAATGCATGTAAAACTCAGGAGGACAAAAACACATGATGCAACAGAGAGAGAGAGAGAAACATTACAATATGCATGTGTCTAAAGGCAAATACAGGCAATTCTGCTCTAGCTTATTGTTTTTCATCTGTTGTGATTCTAAAAGATCCACAATGCATTCTGTTATATTATGACCTGAAAGAGATGTATACAATTTCTTAAAAATAAAAAAATTACAAACTCAAAGGATTTTTAATTAAACTCGCCATGAAATGGAAGCTAAGATTGTCCTTTTTTCCGCTATCATGACTTATATCCTCTAGAAACATTCCTGAAATTAGGAAAAAAATATGGGGTGGTACATGATTTTGTTCTATGGGAACCGATTGAATTGTTGAAATACGGGTGTTGCTAACAAAATGAAGAAAGATTGATGAATGAACGAATTCAGTGCAGAAATGAGACACCCGCTGATAGCCCCGCCCTAAAGGACTGAGAGTCCCGCCCTAAATGATTAATAGCCCCGCCCTAAAGGACTGATAGCCCCGCCCTAAAGGACTGATAACCCCGGCATAAAGGACTGATAGCCCCAGCCTAAAGGACTGATAGCCCCAGCCTAAAGGACTGATAGCCCTGGCTCATAGCCCCGGCCTAAAGGACTGATAGCCCCGGCCTAAAGGACTGATAGCCCCAGCCTAAAGGACTGATATCCCTGCAGTAAATGACTGATAACCCGGGCCTAAAGGACTGATAACCCCGGCCTAAAGGACTGATAGCCCCAGCCTAAAGGACTGATAGCCCTGCAGTAAATGACTGATAACCCCGGCCTAAAGGACTGATAACCCCGGCCTAAAGGACTGATAGCCCTAGCCTAAAGGACTGATAGCCCCACCCTAAAGGACTGATAGCCCCACCCTAAATGACTGATAGCCCCGGCCTAAAGGACTGATAAACGCGCCCTAAAGGACTGATAAACGCGCCCTAAAGGACTGATAGCCCCACCCTAAAGGACTGATAAACGCGCCCTAAAGGACTGATAGCCCAGCCCTAAAGAACTGATAATCCTGCCATAAAGGACTGATAACATCGACCTAAAGGATTGACAGCCCCGGCCTAAAGGACTGATAGCCCCAGCCTAAAGGACTGATAACCACGCCCTGAAGGACTGATAGCCCCACCCTAAAGGACTGATAGCCCTGCAGTAAATGACTGATAACCCCGGCCTAAAGGACTAATAGCCCCGCCCTAAAAGACTGATAGCCTGATCAGTCCTAAAGGCATTCCATGTGACCGGGAAGTGAAGAAAAGTTGTTTCGAGGGGGAGAGAAGGTTACGGTATTTGATTAAAGATTATGAGTGCAAATTAATTTTCAGAAATATCAAAGAAAAAGCAAGCTTACACTTTATTTTAAGATGTCCTTGTTACAAGTTCATTTAACTGAGTAATATGAATTAATTACATGTACTTAATATATGGTTGGAGTTAGAAAGTGTGTTAGCTTTAGGTTTAGTTGCATGAAATAATACATCTAATAATATAAAATTAATTGCTGGGTAGCACGTTCGCCTCACAGCAAGAAGGTCTCTGGTTCGAGCCTCGGCTGGGTCAGTTGGCGTTTCTGTGTGGAGTTTGCATGTTCTCCCCGTGTTGGCGTGGGTTTCCTCCGGGTGCTCCGGTTTCCCCCACAGTCCAAAGACATGCGCTATAGGGGAATTGGGTAGGCTAAATTGTCCGTAGTGTATGTGTGTGAATGAGTGTGTATGGATGTTTCCCAGTGATGGGTTGCAGCTGGAAGGGCATCCATATGCTGGAAACATATGCTGGATAAGTTGGCGGTTCATTCTGCTGTGGCGACCCCAGATTAATAAAGGGACTAAGCCGAAAAGAAAATCAATGAATGAATAATTGCTGATAATGAAATTGTGTTCATTGTAAAACACATAATTAATGGTAAATGGACATTAAACAGGATTTTATTTTAAAATCCTTTCAAACAAAAGATATCAAAAGCAAGTAAAACATTGAATTAAAAATGACATTTTAGGAACACGTAAATTGCATTTTCCATAATCGTTATTACATAAAATAACTTCTTAAATGTACACCTTAAATTCATGTTGTATATAATTCAGCCTTTTAAAGTTATGATCTCACTAACCTGGAAAACGTTGGTGAATATGGGTGAACTGTCTCGAAATCTGGTCTGCGAAAAGGTCTGCGATTCACCTAACGATGAAAATACGAAAGATTTCACAAAATGATCAGAAAATGAGAAACCTTTAGGACTTTCTGCAAAACACAAATACACTGAAAAAAAGTATTCCAAGATGATTCCTTGGATTTACAATTTTTTTAAGTTAAGTGGTTGTAAACAATTTACTTGGGCTGAATTTAAACAATCAAATTAAGTTGAACATTACTAAATTTGGGCGGCGCGGTGGCGTGGAGTGTATGGGTGTTTCCCAGTACTGGGTTGACATAAAACATATGCTGGAATAGTTAGCGGTTCATTCCGCTGTGGCGACCCCTGATGAATAAAGGGACTAGGCCGAAGGAAAATGAATGAATGAATGAATGAATGAATGAATGAATGTATAACATTTACAGAATTTCTACTTTTCTTTCATTCATTCATTCATTCATTCGTTTTCTTTTCGGCTTAGTCTCTTTATTAATCAGGGGTCACCACAGCAGAATGAACCACCAACTTATCCAGCATATGTTTTACGCAGCGGATGCCCTTCCAGCTGCAACCCATCACTGGGAAACACCCATACACTCTCATTCACACTCATACACTACGGACAATTTAGCCTACCCAATTCCCCTATAGTGCATGTGTTTGGACTGTGGGGGAAACCGGAGCACCCGGAGGAAACCCACGCCAACACGGGGAGAACATGCAAACTCCACACAGAAATGCCAACTGATCCAGCCGAGGCTCGAACCAGCGACCTTCTTGCTGTGAGGCACCGTGCCGCTCCACGTTTCTCTCATTAAAAGTTGTTGGAGCAAAGATCAAGGTCCCATATATGGATAATTTGTGGATATTGTGTGTGTGTGTGTGTGTGTGTGTGTGTGTGTGTGTGTGTGTGTGTGTGTGTGTGTGTGTGTGTGTGTGTGTGTGTGAGTTGAATGAGTTGAAGAGCTGCACTGGGCTTTGTCTGAAAGCTCTTGGCAGAAGTGGATGATTCCTGAAAGCCGGAGAAACTCGGCGTCTCCCCAAACTGACTCACAAACACAAGAAACTTCCTCCCAGAGCATCAGATCTGGTGTTTCTCCAACCAGGAAATGAGTCAGGCTTTATTCACCGTCCATCAGTCTGCTGATGGTCCCGCTGAGCCTCCATCTCCACTGCTGCAACTTTAATCCAGAGACTCAATTATTGACTACAGGAGAGGCTGCAGTTCACACAGCGGCGCCGGCCTGCTCTCTGAGAGACGTCTACTGGCTATGTTCACTTCCAGAGTTGCAGATTTACCCAAGTGACAAAATACTTGTTACGTCAAACGTGTCGCGCAAAAGGAAAATAATAAGGAGAGGATCCAGACGCAGTCTTGAGAAGTTTTCTTAAATAAACTAAAGAACAAAAACAAAGCATGGAAAGTGGGTGACACATGGACACCATAGAAGTCACAAAAACAATAGAAGAATGGGAGGTTAACACAAGAGTGAAGTGAAAGTGAAATGTGAAGAGGGTTTAAATGGTGCAAAAAAACAATTAGCAAAAGATAACGAGGGGGTGGAAACAAATAAACAACCAAGGTATCTAATGACTATGGGAACACAAAAGCTGAACAGAAAACACACAAAAAACAAGAGATGTAAATCATCATGACAATACTAGAGTAAATGCGAGTGTTTTTGAACTATACTTCACTACCTGACAAAAGTCTTGTTGCCTGTCCAAATTTTAGGAACAACAAATGACTCCCATGAGCTTGGAGGACTGCGTCCATACATCTCTGCAATGACTCAAATCACTGATTATTAAAGTCATCTGGAATGGCAAAGAAAGTGTTCTTGCAGGACTCCCAGAGTTCATCAAGATTCTTTGGATTCATCTTCAATGCCTCCTCCTTCATCTTACCCCAGACATGCTCAATAATGTTCATGTCTGGTGACTGGGCTGGCCAACCCTGGAGCACCTTGACCATCTTTGCTTTCAGGAACTTTGATGTGGAGGCTGAAGTATGAGAAGGAGCGCTATCCTGCTGAAGAATTTGCCCTCTACTGTGGTTTGTAATGTAATGGGCAGCACAAATGTCTTGATACCTCAGGCTGTTGATGTTGCCATCCACTCTGCAGATCTCTCGCACGCCTCCATACTGAATGTAACCCCAAACCATGATGTTTCCTTCACCAAACTTGACTGATTTCTGTGAGAATCTTGGGTCCATGCGGGTTCCAGTAGGTCTTCTGCAGTATTTGTGATGATTGGGATGCAGTTCAACAGATGATTCATTAGAAAAATCCACCTTCTGCCACTTTTCTAAATGATCAACTAGAAGTCAAGTTATTATTTGTTACTCTTACAACTTGGATCGACAACAAGACTTTTGTCAGGTAGTGTATAGTAGTATAAACTACAGTGAAGTGATAAACTGTATTTACTACAGTAAACTGCAGTCTAATATACTCTATAGTTGTACAGTATTGGGTCATTTGTTTACAGTACTTTAGTTATGTTATCATAGCAACTTTATAATCACCACAGCAGATTAATCCTGTAGTAGTATGGTTCTAATAAATTACTATAGTGCTTTTTATAGATTTATTTAAAAAAATAAAATTAATATTACCTCAAACATTTGCAAATTTAACACTGTTTTCATCCCATGAGAGAACCCGAAGAGAATGAAATCATCACTTCCTGGGAAACTATAGCATGAAATATGAAAATGAAAAGAAAAAAGGAAAGAAAAGCGTCTTGAAGGGGGCGGGGCATGTCAGAAACTAGAAAGCATTTGATTGGTCAGAAGATTTTATGAGAAACTGAGATATGAGGTGACGTCAAACAAAATAGTTGATCCATGCACAGGTGACCAACTGCAAGCTTTAGATATTTATATCTTCCAAATGCTAATTTTGTCACTGTTATAGATATCTAGATATCCAGGGTGCGAATTACAGGGGGGTTTGGGAGGGATTGACCCCCCTAATTAAGGCTTGATCCCCCCTGAAGGATGTCAAAACAAGATGTATGGGGGGTCCTATTGAATCTGAGAAAAAGTTTACTCTGATCTGTATTTTAAATAATAACGTTAATAATTAAACTAACAGATATCCATTTGACCACCCCAATACTGGTTAATACCATTGTGAATGCATAATCGCTCCAATCAGTCTATGCAAGAAAAAAGTCATTCAACAGTCTGAAACCGGCAGATTTGGAGCACCGATAGACACCGTAAGAGTTCACAAGACTGATTTCTCATAAAATAGTCAAGTCAAGTTTATTTATATAGCGCTTTTCACAATGTAGATAAAGCAGCTTAAAGCACAAAGCAGCTTAACATAGTTCTAGTAAAGTCCAGGTTTCAGAGTTGAAGTTCAGTGTGGTCTAAATTTCACTGCTGAAAGTTCAAACACTGTAGAGCAAATCCACCGAAGCACAGCTCCACAAGTCCCGATCCGAGCAAGCCAGTGGCGACAGTGGCGAGGAAAAAAAACTTCACCAATTGACGAAGTGAAGGGAAAAAAAAACCTCGAGAGTAACTAGGCTCTGTTAGGCATGACCATTTTTCATCTGGCCAAACTTCCTGTTCAGAGCTGCAGTCTAGGCGCTGGAGGCTGAAGAAGCTGGACGTCCATCGTGGAGAAGCTGCAGGTGTGTGTAGAGCACCGGCAGGCGGTCAGGTTGGCCCGCAGGATCAATGTGGGGACTCGTTTATCACAGTGGTCATTCAGGAATCAGTCTCATGCACTCCATTTCTCCATGACAACCACAGCATCAGCTCGGGATACGACCTGGTCCAGGATTATGGATACCTTGGGATCCTCTCTTCACAGGTCTTGGATCGCATCAATGGCGCTGCATAGTCTCTAGGGACCTCGGAATGAGTATCCCCAGGTGGATAAAGAGAATAAAGAAAATAATTAGCGTAGCTGCTGTTCATAGTGTATTTAAACGAGATGCAAAAATGGAGTGTTATAGATGAAAATAGCAGTTAAATAAACAAACATAGAAACAAACATGTAAAGCATATGAGAGTTTCGAACACAATGTCTGGTGTATTGAGGAGTGTGTCCTACAGGTGATGTCGAGCCAGCTCAAAATAGGAGTTTGTTTCTACATTAAGCCTGAAAGTAAAGTCAAATTAGATGCATGGTTTGTATAGTTTGGCCTAAACTAAGTCGAAAATAGCTAATCAGGTCAGAATACACTACATAGCTTATCCCACAAAACACTGAAAATTTTATTCATTTATACATTTTATTAATAAATGAGGTGTAATTTAAATAAATACATAAATTTGATTCACTGAAGCATGTATTACACAAACTAACATTACCGAAAAAGTTGACCCCCCCAATCGTCAATGTATAATTCGCACACTGTAGATATCCTTAATACTAACATCTATAAAACCTGTTGACTTTATTAATAAAGTAATAGTAAAGAATAAGTGTTGTCTAAAACTCTCTCTTGATTGTGTCCAAGTGAAGGCATTTCTGACTCAGTATTGCTGTTCTTCCTGATCAAGAGTGAGTCAAACGTTTACCGAGGTAAAAATCTGTGATGCAATGAACATCCTGTGATCTTGGGTTTCATTCCAGCAATGATTCAGATGGCAAATGTGATGGAAATGATTACCGTTCACCATTTAATAAGATCTGGACTCGCTTTTAAACAGCACTGCATATGCATGTTATATGATTCATAAATACAGTCATACATTCACATGCCATATGACAATCGGTTTGTGTTTCCTTTATGGGAAAACTATAATGAAGAAAATATGTTTGATGAAAATTATATTTGAAAATATACTTCAAATATGAATAAATTATTCTAATAAACTTATTTAAATAAATGTGCTAGTTTTAATAAGTAATTTGTAATAACTAATTTCTAACTATTTTTTATCTTTGCCATGATGACAGTACATGATATTTTACTAGTTATTTTGCAAGACACTAGTATTCAGCTTAAAGTGACATTTAAAGGATTAACTAGGTTAATTAGGCAAATTAGGCAAGTTAGGGTAATTAGGCAAGTTATTGGATAACAGTGGTTTGTTCTGTAGCCAGTCAAAAAATTATTAGTAATTTCTAATAATATTGACCACTGCAGTATTAACATTTTTTTAAACATGTTTCCAGCCAAACTAAAAGAAAAAAGACTTTCTTTAGAAGGAAAGTCTAATAGGAAATACAGTGCTCAGCATAATTGAGTACAGCCCATTGTGAAAATGAATATTTTTCTCCATTTCTCAGTGAATATAGGCAATGTATTTTGGTGCATTTAAACAAAACAGATTTATTAAACAGATATATTTATTAAAATAATATTTTAGTCACCAAACATATTTAGAAATTGAAAGATAATACAATTAAATTCAAGCAAAATATTGCAAAAATAAATTACAACCTACAAAATTTCAACTAAATTTTTCAATGTTTTTGCTTCTCTTGATTTTTCCTCTTTTTTAAATTTGTATTTAATATTTTTCTATAACATACAAATTTGGCTGTACTAGTTTTTGGACCGTTATCGTAAGTTATTTTGTTAGATAAGCTCCAGATTTGGCTTCAGTGAAGTGAAGTGAAGTGTAGTGTGGCCAAGTATGGTGTCCCATACTTGGAATTTGTGCTCTGCATTTAACCCATCCAAGTGCACACAAACAGTTAGTGAACACACACATACCGTGAACACACACCCGGAGCAGTCTTCACTTCACTTCAGTACTGACTAATCTAATGTATATGCACAAATATAATATTGTACAGCTTCCTATTAAAAATATGAATTTAAATGAGAGATTTGTGAGGGGTGGACTTATATATGCTGAGCACTGTATTTAAAAAGTATTTGTTGCTCTGTTAAATTGGGAAATATAAATAAATAAATAAACAAACAGACAAACAAATAAATTAATAAATAAAATTTCACAGTAGGGCTATATTTTATATATTTATATGACATATTTATATTGCTTGTTTATATATATTTATATTACATATTATTATATATTACACATTATATATTTATATACACATATTATTTTTATTAATAATAATAATAATAATAATAATATTAATAAAGTAGAAGTCAATGTAGTGAACAATGTTATATAATATATCATATATTAACATTATTAGTAAAGTATTTTTTACCAAAAAAAATGCTGTAAGCTGACATACATTAACATCCATAGTAGAAAAAAGACACACAAATAAGTTTTGAACACGTTAAATCGTTTCTAAAACAGTGCATGTTTGCAATAAAGACAGTAAAATCACTGTATAATTCATCACCACAGCCACATGTAAGTACAATTTTAAAAGAAGACGCTTCAATCCTGGTTTGTGAACTTAAATCAGGTTTATTTTGTAAATGATTTTGTAAACTATTCCTTTAAACACACCAAATGAAGCAGAACTGCCACCATCTCTCATGCTTTATTGGCCAGTTTTACTGAATCCACACATGTATGTGTGCTTGCCCAATTATTTCTGCTGCTAGTTCAAACTACTTATTTAAAATTAGATGAATCAACACAATTCTTGAGTTGTTTTTTTTTGGGGGGGTCAAGTTAATTGTTTTATGTACAATCCATTTAAATTTGTAAAGTTAACTTAAAGGGCACCTATGACGCAAAATCAACTTTTGTAAGCTGTTTGGACAGAACTGTGTGCAGGTATAGTGTGTCCACAGTTATATTGGGGTGATAGAAACAGAATAAGTCTCTTTTTTAAATTTCCTGACGTTAAAATAGGATCCAAATCCCTGCAATTTTGAGGCCCACCACAACTTGACATAGGAGTGCGGTTTCCCCGCCCACCGAATTGATTGACAGCCGCGTATCAACATGACTCCATAGTAACACATATAATCATATCCACAAGACAGGACTTGCGCAAAGCAACTGGGATTAAAAGATCTGTTCAGCTCTCTGTGATCATCTGCAGCTCAAGAATGAGTTTTACAAGTTTAAAACGTTTCTAAAACAGTGCATGTTTGCAATAAAGACAGTAAAATCACTGTAATTCACCATCACAGCCGCATGTCAGTACACTTATAAAAGAAGACGCTTCAATCCTGGTTTGTGGACATTAAAACAGGCTTATTTTGTACATGAACATAACGGATATCCATACAGCAGTAGATATTAACGTGTATCCTGTCATATTTGCCATGCAAAAACAGTGCAAAGCTAAACGTGTGTTTGTGTGTGTTACTGCGAACTTTGTAACAGCATTGTGTGTGACTCATGTCACGGCTGCTGCGCTGCCGCTTGTCTGCCGTGTGTGTCTGTCTTGCTCCCTCTACAGATGCGCTACAGTATTGCGGGGCATAATCAGGTGGATGGGGAACAGCTGAGTCGAAGTGTGCGCTCCTTTTTATCAGCATCCTGCTCCTGTTTGGGAAGGAAGTGACTTCACGATTATGATAAGGGTTGGACGGAGACCAGCTGCGTGCGAGTTGGCGAGGCGTTTTGCCTAATGTTTGGTCACTGTGGGTCTAAAATAAACTTTTTGTAACGCTTCCCCCTCCTTTTTCCTTGTTTCGCCTCGAGGGCGTAACACTCATCATTGCAGAAAGGCTTGAATAAACTCCACAACAAATAGATCAAAAAACAATTGGGAAACTTCTTACTGTGGTATTTCTCATAAACGGGAGATCTGCTTCCTTCGTGTCTGTCACTGACTGCTATTTATCTGACACGCATGTGGGAATAGTAGGCGTGAGAACCAGCTCATTCGCATTTAAAGGCACAGCCAACACTAACAGCTACAGTGTCCTCAGATCTCAAAATTCACCTATTCAGAAGGGTATAATAAATAATCTGATGGTATTTTGAGCTCAAACTTTACAGACACTTTCTGGAGACACCAAAGACTTATCTTACATCTTGTAAAGGGGGTAAAATAGGAGCCCTTTAATTGATTTGCGTTGGGAAAACATGAAGGAATTGTGTGGGAATTTTTTTAAGTGTCCTCAACACATATACCTACTTAAGCAATCACAGAAGCAACAGCACATACACCGTCCTGCCACAAAAACAGCCCTGCACTGAAGAACAGAGAGAAGAGAAGAAAAAACGGCTACCAGGGGAACAGAGGCTATTCTGGGCTCACGCTGTGACAGAAGTTCACATTGGCACGCTTTCCTAAATGAACAGAGGAGAGAGAAATGGTCCTCTGCTCTCCAGTGTCACTGTTCAGACAGGAAACACCACTGAGACGCATTAGTTGACACACTATTTTAAGTAGGTTAAGCACACACACACACACACACACACACACACATATATATTGACTAATCCACCCGCTTCTCTTCAAGCCCACGTCAGCTTCATTGTCTATTAATATGATTACCCAGAAACAAGACGGCTAATTCTGCTTTTCCTCTTTAGTTACTGAAGATGCTGTAACTGATGTAAAACACTGACACCAGAGCTGGGTGTAGAGAGGTAATATCCTAACATGTGACGCTGTGACACGTTAAAAGGAGTTTTTGTCCTAAGCATCCAACAGCAATGCAAGTTTCTATTTAAAAAAATGGTTTCTATTTCGACCTACTGTATTCTGCCCCTTTTTACAAGATGTAAAATAAGTCTCTGATGTGCCTAGAATGTGTATGTGAAGTTTCAGCTAAAAATATATCACAAATAATGCTTTATATCTCTCTGAAACTGACCCTTTTAGGCTTTGATCCTAACTGTGCCGTTTTGGTGACTGTCGCTTTAAATTCAAATGAGACTGTGCTCTATTCAAAAGAGGGCGGAGCTACAATTGCCTCTGGGCCAGCATAGTGGCATATTTAAAAACAAGACTATGCTAATGAGGTCACTAGTGGGCGGGGCTTTCCCCCTCTGATGACGCGTACACAGAGAGAATGTCAATCAAAGTGTTTCTGCAGACTGTTTTTATCAAGTCTGATTATAAAAAATACAATTAATAGATTTTAGCTATTAGAAGCTAGAAATATTCACATATTGCTGCCACACAACTGGGTTTAAACCCCTTACAAAAGTGATTTTTGCGTAATAGGTCCCCTTCAAATGAATATTTAAAGATAATAAATTTAAATGTATTATCTTTCTATTTCTACAGATGTTTGGTGACCAAATTCTTATATTTTATTGGACATAATGGTTTAATAAAACTGTTTAGTCCAAATATTATTCTTTATATAACCTGGGAAATGGATTTAAAAAAATAATAATTTTCAAAAGAGTGTGTATTCATTTATGCTGAGCAACACACACACACACACACACACACACACACACACACACACACACACACACACACACACACACACACACACACACACACACA
>CAIGQV010003909.1:1188851-1199254 GCA_903798115.1 Danio jaintianensis | reverse complement strand
ACACACACACACACACACACACACACACACACACACACACACACACATATACAGTGCTCAGCATATATAAGTCCACCCCTCACAAATCTATCTGTTAAATTCAATTTTTAATAGGAAGCTTTACAATATTATATTTGTGCATATACATTAGATTAGTCAGTGCTGAAGCCAAATCTGAAGCTTATCTAACTAAATAACTTACGATAACGCTCCAAAAACTAGTACACCCAAATGTATATGTTATAGAAAAATAGCCGCAGCATCCGGTCACATACCAGCCGACTGAAGGAAAGCTTCTTCCCACAGACTATCAGGCTGATGAACACTTGACACACCTCAAACAAACTCTTTCCATACCCCTCACTGCATACCATCAAGATGTAGCATGCACTGCACTTTAACCGATCCTTACTTAAAACAATATTGCCTACAATAACTTTCCACCAACAGTCAGACTATGTGTACACCTATTTATTGTCTTCTACGTATTACTGTCAACATTGCTAATTGTATACTGTTTTGTGTTTTGGGAGTATGTTGTTGTATTTTACACTGTTGTTGTATTTTGCACTGTTTGTATTTTGCACTGCAAATAATGATGATGTGACAATAAAAGTGATTTGATCTGAATATTAAATACAAATTTTAAAAAGAGGAAAAATCAAAAGAAGCAAAAACATTGAAAAATTTAGTTGAAATTTTGTAGGTTGTAATTTGTTTGCAATATTTTTCTTGAATTTATTTGTATTATCTTTCAATTTCTAAATATGTTTGGTGACTAAAATATTATTTTAATAAATATATCTGTTTAATAAATCTGTTTTGTTTAAATGCACTAAAATACATTGCCTATATTCACTGAGAAATGGAAAAATATATAAATGTTCACAATGGGCTGTACTCAATTACTCTGAGCACTGTATATATATATATAGTGTGTAATATATAGACATGTAATCTCATGTAAATCTATTAAAATAAAGAATTCACTTTTCTAACTATATTATTTTTATGGGAGAAATAATATTATTACATCTTGTTTCTATACATACATTTTTTTTTGTAAAACCATTCATTCATTCATTCATTCATTTTCTTTTCGGCTTAGTCCCTTTATTAATCTGGGGTCGCCACAGCGGAATGAACCGCCAACTTATCCAGCATATGTTTTACGCAGCGGATGCCCTTCCAGCTGCAACCCATCACTGGGAAACATTCACACTCATTCACACACATACACTACGGAGAATTTTTAGCTTACCCAATTCACCTATACCGCATGTCTTTGGACTTGTGGGGGAAACCGGAGCACCCGGAGGAAACCCACGCGAACACGGGGAGAACATGCAAACTCCACACAGAAATGCCAACTGACCCAGCCGAGGCTCGAACCAGCGACCTTCTTGCTGTGAGGCGAACGTGCTACCCACTGCGCCACCGCGTCGCCTTTGTAAAACCATATTATTTTGAATTGTTTTAAAGTGTTGTCATTCCATTGTCTACATAACGTCCTACAGAAGACAAATCCCGTTTCCTCCAGCTAAAGACTTCAGTCATTCATACTCTTTCTTGCTCAGTCACACACACACACACCCTGCAGCTGTAATTCCAGGAAGCAGCTGCTCAGCTCCAGCAGATGATGATAGCCTATATCAGGCCTGTGAATCACACCTCTGTTTTGACTCCCTTTTTCTCTCTTTCTCTGTCCTCAGACCGGGACTGGGAAGGGCGGGGGAGGAATGTGTCGTATGGCGGGGCTCCAGAGGGAGGAGATGAGCTCTGACAGGATGGTGCTGGATTATTACAGGGCTGCAGGGCTGGACATGTCTGGACCAAACACACATTACAGACTCACAGCAGCTGCGGCTGAGCACACACACACACACACATTCATGGTGACGTCACTGCTTCCCCACAGCCACCGAGATCTCCAGGAGTTTCACTGTAAAATTCTTCAACTGGTTTGGGTCCTTAATAAACCACTTTAGTAAACTGAGTAAACTTTGAGAAGAAAATTCCTGTTTACGGGCGGCACAGTGGTCAGTGGTTAGCACTGTCGCCTCATAGCAAGAAGATCGCTGGTTTGAGTCCCGGCTGGGTCAGTTGGCGTTTCTGTGTGGAGTTTGCATGTTCTCCTCGTGTTGGCGTGGGTTTGCTCCGGTTTCCCTCACAGTCCAAACACATGCGCTATAGGGGAATTGGGTAAACTAAATTGGCAGTATGAGTGTGAATGAGAGTGTATGGGTGTTTCCCAGTACTGAGTTGCAGCTGGAAGGGCATCTGCTGTGTAAAACATATGCTGGAATAGTTGGCGGTTCATTCCGCTGTGGCGACCCCTGATAAATAAGGGATTAAGCCGAAGGAAATTGGATGAGTAAATGAGTAAGTAAAGTTTTGTAAAAATGCAGCAAGTTTTATTTTACAGTATTCTGAACTAGCTGTACTGTATATAAAACAGGGATGCACCAAATCTTTGGACACCAAAAATGGTAAGCCGAAAATGGAATCTTTTTTTTTTTTCAAATGAGAAAAATGACAGAAAAATATAAGGCAAAAAAAGGCTATATTGCATCTTTTGCATGCTCAACTTTGCTAGTTAGGAATGACATGATTGCGACGCACACCATACCGCGCGACTGCACAATACACTCGTTTATTCCAGGCGCCAACATTACAGGCATCTCAACTTTTTCCGAATACCACAAGCACACTGTACATCATGTGACAAGAACCAGCCAATAATGGTAGACTAAATACCTCAGACAAATGCAGAGCACCGAAACACTGCAGTGATTCATACATTTTCTCCATAAATAAAGCTTGTATCAGAGCTGAAGCAAGGGTTTGTCAGTGATGGGAATAACGGCGCTATAAATAAACAGCGTTACTAACGGCGATACTTTTTTCAGTAACGAGTAATCAAATGAATTACTGTTTCCCCGTTACAACACCGTTACTGACAATAAAATGTGCATTACTATAATTGAGAACACTGAAGCGGTTTTCATGCGACCAGCATCTCTCTCAGCCATTGGACCTCTCTTTCTCTGGGGTGTGTGTGGGTGTGTGTGTTTGGGGGTGGGGCGGGACACATAACCAACCAGTGATGATGATTGGTGTGTCTGTGAATGTGGTGTAAATGAGAACGTGATGATTGGCTTAGAGTACATTTCCATCGTTTGCCAATCAGAGGCAGAGTAGGACACAAGCGCACACACACAGTCAGTCACACACACCAACAACCAGGAGTCAGAGTGACGGCAAATCCAACAAGTTCAAAGGTAGCGTTTGTAAACTAGAAATATAAGCACTACTTTCCCCCGTTGAGGTGAAAGGCAAGAATGTTTATGTGTCGTGCAACTTATGCCCAGGAAAAAGAGTCTCTCTGCGTTGCTGACGAGTAATTCTAATCTAATGAAGTGTCTCACATCGTCACACGCCGCCACAAAATGAGTGGCTACGCAGGTGATAATGTGAGCTCTGCTACCAAAGGAGGACACAAAGCCACGACGTCAAAGCAAATAAAACTCCAGTGCAAACACTTGACAGAATTAAACACAATAATATCTAGATATACAGTTGAGGACATGCTGCCGTCTCTCACATTGGCCCACAACAACAGTAAAATAGTGTAGATTAGTGTACAATGTTTTAGATTTATTTTATAGTCATTTGACAAATTAGATTTTTTTTTAAAGGAACACAATAGTTACTTTCCCTGGTAATTAGTTACTTTTACAATTATCTAACTCAGTTACTATTTGTGAGAAGTAACTAGTAACTATTACTAATTACTCTTTTAAAGGAACGTGCCCAACACTGATGATGGATGCTCGAAAAAAAGCACTGATGATGGCTGTCTAGCAACAACAAATGCTACGCAAATGCATGAGCCTGTTAAAATTAGTGAAGGGAGCAATGCGCCAGAGTTTTCCACACAGTTTTAGATGTGATATGTCAACAGCCCCTGAAGCGGCTTTCACACTAGATGCAGAAAGTACTGCGCTATGAAACTCTTTCATTTCAATGACTTGCACGTTGCAGTCAAAGTTCAAAATAGCTCAATATTCAGCTCAGTGTATATTCTGCTTATGTACACATACTTATCTGCATATGCTCACCAGAAAAGTTTGCTCAAATAACACGCTAATAGGACATTTCTATGTAGGATACTTGTTCCTGCTGCTTGCAATAGCGCTACTGTGTTGTCATGGAATTGCTGGCAAAATGATGCCTCTTGACGCGGTCACTGTCAATCAATTTTTACTGTATCATTTAATTTTAAAAGTCTTAATTTAAAAGTAATTTTAAAATGACTTAATTATTGCGACACATTTTTGGTTTTCGGCAGTCAGAATTTTCTCTTTCGCATTATAATTTTTATTTCGGCGCATCTCTAATATAAAAACAACATAAACATGCAATCACCTCATTTAGATAATGAAGTAAATGTGTAAATGTGTGTGCGTTTTAGAGGTCAGGGACATTTTATCAGCCAGTCGGTGTTTGATTTTGTGTGTGTGTCGAATACATTGCGTGTTGCTTCAGTCTGGAGTTTGTCAGATCTCTGAAATAATGAGTGCAGATGTGCATGCGGTGCTGCAGACGGGTCAATCTCAGCTCTAAACCACACAAACACACTGACCTGTGAGGTCAGCGGCGGCTTTCATCCTGCGGATGGGAATCTCTGTTTGGGGGGAAAACACAGGGGAAATGCGTTCGCTGCACAGCCTTCAGTGAAATGCCGGAAATCCTGCTGTGATTGTGTCGCTCGGAAAGCTTTCAGCTCAGGAATGTGACCTACATTCTCCATCCGCATCTTCCTCCCTCATATTGTGTCTGAACACAGTAAACACACACCATGCCCACCGCAGTATGAGACTGTGGGGTCTTAAAGCACTTATTTTAGGCAATAGACTACATTTATGACTTTGCATTGCAAAAAAATAAAATTAAATGGGCAGTTCACCCATAAAAATAAATAAATATATCATTTACTCACACTAAATTTGGTTAATTTTGATTTGATTAATTTATTTCTTCTGCTGAACACAAAACAAGATATTCGAGAGTGTTGGGAAAAAAGGTGTTTCCATCCAACAATTTTTATGCACATTTTGGAATATTGCATTTAAAAGGATTAATGGAAATGCCAAGATGCATACGAAGTTTAAAAAATGCACATAAAAAAACTGATGCGCACAACTGAGTAGGATAAACCTTTAATTCCATAAGAAAAAAGGTGCATAAACTATGATGGAAACACATTTACTCAATAAATTCCAGCACGTACATCAAAAAAGTGATGTGATTTAGTTTGAACAGATGATTTTATGATAAAAATGTGCGTGATGGGACGAATGGTTCATTTCTAAAATCCCTCTGCCGTCAGTCCGTCATCACAGTGCTTCAGTATTATTATTATTATATTATTATTCCCTCCAGGGGCTGCACGGTGGCGCAGTGGGTAGCATGTTCGCCTCACAGCAAGAAGGTCGCTGGTTCGAGCCTCGGCTGGGTCAGTTGGGGTTTCTGTGTGGAGTTTGCATGTTCTCCCCATGTTGCCATGGGTTTCCTCCGGGTGCTCCGGTTTCCCCCACAAGTCCAAAGACATGCGGTACAGGTGAATTGGGTAGGCTAAATTGTCCGTAGTGTATGTGTGTGAATGAGTGTGTATGGATGTTTCCCAGTGATGGGTTGCAGCTGAAAGGGCATCCGCTGCGTAAAACATATGCTGGATAAGTTGGCGGTTCATTCTGCTGTGGCAACCCCAGATTAATAAAGGGACTAAGCCGGAAAGAAAATGAATGAATGAATGAATGAATATTCCCTCCAGAACTGACTTGAGCATCTGTCTGCGCTCCCAAAGAGTGTCTCACATCTACAAAAGCCACCGCATTGCGTTCATTGCGTTTCCTCTTCGTCTTCTGAGACGCAACTCATTTATTAGAAAAGAAAAAACACCACAGTGGCTTCTCCCAATGCACAAAACTACATTTTTCTGTCGGATATTTGCCGCCAGTTTATCAGGAAATGACCATTTTGTTCTCTTTGACTCTGCTTTACTGTGTGACAAAAACACAAATGAGCGTGCCTGAAGATCGAGCCTTACACTGTAAGCTGATCAGCTAATGTTTACATTTGTAATATTTGTATTATTTGCCAATTAAAAACCACCTCGTGTGGAATCTGCATCTCACTTGGGAGGCTGCTACTGCCCTTCAGAAGTCAAATTTTCTGCCATGTCCGCATATATTGAGGAATATATGCTGAAATATAATTGGTTAAACTGGCAGTGGGCTGGTTATAGAGATCAAAACAAAGACAAACATTCTGACACGAAACGCACATTCTCAAAGCAGAATGTCTGACTTCAGCATTGTTTTTCAGATAAACACAAATGTTCACTCAGCATGTTTCTTAAATATCTGAAAACTTATTATGGCATTTGTATGATTTAGAAGAGTCAAAAATTCACATACAGCGCCTTTAAATATCTTTTAATAAGCCATCAAATGATTATTGTTCGAAATATACATTATTTTGATCTACCAACAGGCTACATTTAAAACCGAGGATAATCTAAAGCTTGTATAGAGTGAAGTGCTGTGGGTGGAGGAAGGAAAGGGTTAAGCAGGGCTGGTCTGTAATGGAGTCTGTAATGCTGACTCACTGCATTAAGAGCCTCCCTCTTTCTCTCTCTCTCTCTCTGATCATGTGGACGGATGAGCGAGCGTGTGGCAGCCTGCCTGCTCTTACGGGAACAACCAAAGCACTAAAATACTTTAGAGTGCATTAAATCCTGAACACACCCACAGACACACACGAGAGACTAAAACAGATCCTCCAACAACAGGCCTGCATGTGTGAGACGTTTGAAAGTCATTCAGCTTTCTGCAGTCAAAAGTACCTGGATGTTTGCCCGCACACAAATAAATCATAACTCGACTTTATATCAGCTGAAGAAATGCGAGTTTGTTTGCCTGTACAATAGCCAGAGGATTGTGTTTGTTAAGGAATGGCTTTTTGGGTTGTAGTTGCTCGGGTCAGGCTAACCCTTTGCACTTATACACTCAACTGTAACAGTGTTTAGTTTCATCCCAAATGGAACACTAATGTTTTTTACTAACAGATAATCAAACCATTTCCCAGTCAACATTTAATGGGAATTCTTAAAATACTATATTCTTTAACACTTATTCTTTATTATAGTTTATACAACAGTTCTGTCTGGTTCTTGAATCTAATTGGCTGATAGCCATGCGATATTCTGCAAATAACAGCACTCGTACAGCCTCTTCACCCTAGTGTATTACTCCGCACATACAGCGACAAGCAGAGGACACTCTACAGTTTGACAAATATTGCAGCTGTTGGACAACATAATGTACTTTTGAGGCTTTTTTTAGTTGAGAATGTAGTTGTTTAGATTGCAACTATGCAGTTTATTTATAAGGATAGTGCCTATTTTAAAATATACAGAATTTCGGAGATTCAGTGCATCGGCCGCCATCAGCCTATCTGAGCAGACCAAAGAAAGTGACGGTTGACGTTCCGCCATAAGACAGCGATAGAGACTGCATAATAAGTCTTTAGAGGGAGAAAAACTCAGCGTTTTCTCAACGTAACTTTCAAACTACAGCTGATCAAATCATTATAAAACAGGTAAGTGACTTTCTAAGTCAATATCTCTTTCTTTTGTATGTTGTAGTGCTGTATTTATACCATAGTTATCTGCTAATGTTTGCTTTGCTTTGGCTTTTTCAGGGTTAATTATTGTGATATCCCGATTGCAACAGAGAAATACTGGGAAATCTCTGTAGACTGATGACACTTCATGCCGTTCAGTCTTATAATCTTAAAATGTGAGCAAAATCACCTGTTTTGTCATCACTTTAGAGTGAGCTTCCCACTCATGTTTATCCCTGTCATGCTCGAAGTCTCATGTTCAACACCTACATGCTGATCTAAGTGTTGGTTTCAGTGCCAATGTCATATGCTCATATCATTCACATAGTCATTGATGATGCTATAAACTCACGATCTGTAACACGAGTCAAAATGATGGAAAATATCACAATATAAACCGTACTGTGGCATGTCTAATGATTTTGATGGTCATTTTTATGTTCGAAAATAAGAAAAATATATTCTCCAAAGAGAAAGATTAGGACTTTTTAATGAAAGTTTGATTCTGTCATGACATTTGTAAAAAATAATTCATTTTTTTTGCATAATTCTGACATTTTCAGCAGGTTATGAGATTATATCTAGACTACAATTAGACACAATTACAATAAACGAGAAAGAAAGTGAGAATTCTGAAATGTAAACAGAATTCAGACCGATTTTTATTTTATTTTATTCCATGTAGTAACTTCCCAGTTTTGGACAGAAGCAATACATGCTGTTTTATGTGTCTCTTTAAATACAAATGAGCTGATTAACCACGCCCCTTTTTCCAAAAGAGGGCGGGGTCTTTACAGCTTCTGCCTCAGTTACTCCATCAGCAAAAATCTAAATCTGCATGTGTTTTAAAGCTTTCTTAAATGTACTACAAATAAATCTCCTGTGACTTTGTGCTTTGTAACAGATCTTTTTCATGCTTAAAAAGGATCATAAAGCCCTAAAGGAAGTTTAAAAAGACTAAAACACATATAAGGACTCTTTTAAGGTGTATATTTGCAGGGTGAGTAGCAACTAATACTGTTCACTTACTATTCATCAGAGTTTGACATGCTGGAAATTTCTGACAAATTCACACATCAGATAAAGGTCTAGAAGTGACAGAAAAGTTGGTTTTCATTCTTTGTCATCTTGTAAAAACTCCCCAAGATCTGAAATGTCACGATCATTATTAATAAACCTCAGCAGATAAAGTGATTTAAACATGTACAACTGAAACTTTTACTACACAAACATGAAGATTATTATTATAGGAAGGTTTTGCAATGCCACAACACAGCTATAATAAAAAGCTGTGCTAAAATTGCAGATCATTTAGCATAAAATTAGTCAAATTTGACTTCAAAAATCCATAAAATGAATTAGTATTGACAAGAAGTGCATTGAGTAATGAATTAAATAAAGCTGCATTTAAAAATAAACTAAATTAAAAGTGGTACTAAAATTGCAGTGCAGATTCTGATACTTTTAAATGAAATGACTAACGTTGACTTCATAACACTAATTAGTATTAACAAAAATAGAGTGATGAAGTTTTATAAAAGTTTTTAAATGCCGTTGCACAATTTGACCTACAAAACTCCATAAAACGTATTAGTATTGACAAGAAATGATTAATGTAATAAAGATGCATTTAAAAAATAATTAAATTAGTATGAAAATTGCAGTGGAGATTTTGATAATTTTGTATAAAATTACTGAAATTTGACTTTCAAAAATCTATAAAACTAATATTCACAAAAAGTGATTGAGTAATGAACGAAATAAAGATGCCTTTAAGGCTCAGACACACTCAGTTCAAAACTAGATTAAAGACCTATCTTTTTAGTAAAGCATACACTCAATGCATCGCATAACAGTATGATGCATGAATGTGCTCCAAGCAGGTGAGTGGGTTTGACAACCACCTGTGACACACTCCTCCTGTCTTAATGCACCAGACATTTTGTTAGAAATACTAATATGCTTTACATGTTTGTTTATATAACTACTATTTTCATTTACACAGTGAGTGTGTCTGAGCCTGAGAATGACGTAAATATTGGAAATTGGAAAAGTATGTTAAAAGGAGGGAGGTGCTTGAAATCATTGTTCTTCCATTGTTAACCATGGTGACCTGCAAAGAAACGCGTGCAGCCATCATTGCGTTGCATAAAAATGGCTTCACATGCAAGGATATTGTGGCTACTAAGATTGCACCAAAATCAACAATTTATAGGATCATCAAGAACTTCAAGGAAAGAGGTTCAATTCTTGTTAAGAAGGCTTCAGGGCGTCCAAGAAAGTCCAGCAAGCGCCAGGATCGTCTCCTAAAGAGTATTCAGCTGCAGGATCGGAGTGCCACCAGTGCAGAGCTTGCTCAGAAATGGCAGCAGGCAGGTATGAGCGCATCTGCACGCACAGGGAGGCGAAGACTTTTGGAAGATGGACTGGTGTCAAGAAGGGCAGCAAAGAAGCCACTTCTCTCCAAAAAAAACTTCAGGGACAGATTGATCTTCTGCAAAAAGTATGGCGAATGGACTGCTGAGGACTGGGGCAAAGTCATATTCTCAGATGAAGCCACTTTCCGATTGTTTGGGGCATCTGGAAAAAGGCTTGTCCGGAGAAGAAAAGGTGAGCGCTACCATCAGTCTTGTGTCATGCCAACAGTAAAGCATCCTGAGACCATGTATGTGTGGGGTTGCTTCTCATCCAAGGGAGTGGGCTCACTCACAATT
>CAIGQV010003909.1:1139783-1160956 GCA_903798115.1 Danio jaintianensis | reverse complement strand
CCCCACACATGAATGGTCTCAGGATGCTTTACTGTTGGCATGACACAAGACTGATGGTAGCGCTCACCTTTTCTTCTCCGGACAAGCCTTTTTCCAGATGCCCCAAACAATCCCCAGTCCTCAGCAGTCCATTCGCCATACTTTTTGCAGAAGATCAATCTGTCCCTGATGTTTTTTTTTGGAGAGAAGTGGCTTCTTTGCTGCCCTTCTTGACATCAGGCCATCTTCCAAAAGTCTTAGCCTCACTGTGCGTGCAGATGCGCTCACACCTGCCTGCTGCCATTCTTGAGCAAGCTCTGCACTGGTGGCACTCCGATCCCGCAGCTGAATCCTCTTTAGGAGACGATCCTGGCGCTTGCTGGACTTTGTTGGACGCCCTGAAGCCTTCTTAACAAGAATTGAACCTCTTTCCTTGAAGTTCTTGATGATCCTATAAATTGTTGATTTAGGTGCAATCTTAGTAGCCACAATATCCTTGCCTGTGAAGCCATTTTTATGCAACGCAATGATGGCTGCACGCGTTTCTTTGCAGGTCACCATGGTTAACAATGGAAGAACAATGATTTCAAGCATCACCCTCCTTTTAACATGTCAAGTCTGCCGTTCTAACCCAATCAGCCTGACATAATGATCTCCAGCCTTGTGCTCGTCAACATTCTCACCTGAGTTAACAAGACGATTACTGAAATGATCTCAGCAGGTCCTTTAATGACAGCAATGAAATGCAGTGGAAAGTTTTTTTCAGGATTAAGTTCATTTTCATGGCAAAGAAGGACTATGCAATTCATCTGATCACCCTTCATAACATTCTGGAGTATATGCAAATTGCTGTTATAAAAACTTAAGCAGCAACTTTTCCAATTTCCAATATTTATGTAACTCTCAAAACTTTTGGCCACGACTGTATAATCAACCACAAAATGCACTACAGATTGTTACGTTTTCACACACAAATTGCATGTATTTTATCAGTGCTGCAGGAGCTTGGTTTGCAGTGCCACCTGCGGGACAGTAAATCTGACATTATTCTCTCTTCTGGCTGCCGTTATCAGTCTCACACTATTTTTGTCCTTTTTCTGAAAGTCTTGATAACACCATCGTGGAGTTTTTCTTTTATTATTTTAGCAAATAGGATTGTAAACAAATGATTTGTTGTACTCTCCCATTCACTGCGCTCTGAGTTTACCAACTATGACGACTTCCACTACTGAAAAACCCCGAAAATGTGAAAAGGCTCCACTGTTAGTACTATGAGTTTAGTTTCAGAGTCTCCTACAATAGGTTTATATCCATTCAAGGACAAAAAAATAAGTTTAATTGTGTGTATGTGTGTGCATGTGTGTGTAACCTGTCTTTGATAAATACACACCGCGGAAACGCAGACTTGTTTCACATCTGTGTTTCTGGCCTTGCCCAGGTGATCCAGTAATGATTATCTGAGCAGTGTAAACAGGAACGAGATGAAAATGTCTGCTCCAGCTCTGTGATGTTCGCTCTCACAGACTTCAGGGGATTTTCCAGGATCTAAAGTTGTGTGCGTCAGATGCGGCCCTTGCTTCCTGCCGTCTTCCGTCTGACAACAAAGACAACCTCAATTTAAAGGTTAATGACAAGCTGTTTATTAAAGGAATAGTTCAACCAAATGTCTTTCTTGTGTGCAATGCAAAATTTTAAGAATATAATGGAGCCTTTTCACAAGACCGTTACGACGCGTTTAACGGTCATCAGCATATTAAATACTTAAAGTTATTAATATTTCGATTTTTAAAGAAACATATGAATATTTATATGTATTTCTGTATGTATTATATCATCTTTGCATCAAATGACAAAAAACGAATTACCGCTTGTGTGAGGTGTTTGTAATGCAGTGTGTATGGAGGCAGGACAGTAAATCTAATATTATTCTCTCTTCTGGCTGTCGTTATCAGTCTCACACTATTATTTTCCTTTTTCTGAAAGTCTTGATAACACCATCGTGGAGTTTTTCTTTCATTATTTCAGCAAATAGGATAGTAGAATAATGATTTGTTGTACTCTCCGGTTCACTGCGCTCTGAGTTCACCAACTATGATGACTATGATGTAATATGTGAAAAGGGTCCATTGTTAGTCCTATGAGTCTCCTACAATAGGTTTACATTCATTCAAGGACAAAAAAAAAGTTTAATTTACTCAAAAAATCCATTTCAGCATCATCTCTTTCATAGGATCTGAAACTGTTTCTTTAAAGTCTGTGTGAACCCAAAGTTGCTGAGACTTATTTCAGTGTGTTGATGTATTTTCAACTGAAACTGAATATTCAGTAGGGGGTGGGGCTTTCTTTTGCACATCATTCCCTCATAGGATACTAACGGTAAGAGGGGCGTGGTTAAGGATATTGTGGCAAAAGTGATCAAAGAGACATCATCAGAGAAGGACCGCCCACTCCAAATGTAGAAGCAGATGCTCAGATTTGATTTATGATTACCAAAACAAAACTTGCATGGATTAATTGTTCACCTAAAGAATAACAATGTGCGCTAGCCAAATAAACATTGTCAATTTTGATTCACATGGACTTCAAGGATCTGATTACTAAACCCCGCCCTTCTATGTACCTTCTCTGCTCTGATTGGTCAGGTGGCACAGTTTGTTGTAATGTCATATTACCAATAGTTGAGTTTCAAAATCACATCAGTCTCTTGGGAAAAAAAAACAACAATTTAATAGTTGAAGTAGGGCAGCACAATGTTGGAAAAATCAGACATTGCGATATTTTGTTTTGATGCGATATACATTCACCGGCCAGTTTATTAGGTACACCTTACTAGTACCGGGTTGGACCCCCTTTTGCCTTCACAACTGCCTTAATCCTTCGTGGCATAGATTCAACAAGGTACTGGAAATATTCCTCAGAGATTTTGGTCCATATTGACATGATAGCATCACACAGTTGCTGCAGATTTGTCGGCTGCACATCCATGATGCGAATCTCCCGTTCCACCACATCCCAAAGGTGCTCTATTGGATTTAGATCTGGTGACTGTGGAGGCCGTTTGAG
Source organism: Danio jaintianensis (assembly GCA_903798115.1). Taxonomy (NCBI): domain Eukaryota; kingdom Metazoa; phylum Chordata; class Actinopteri; order Cypriniformes; family Danionidae; genus Danio; species Danio jaintianensis. The sequence continues at coordinate 1,157,914 of CAIGQV010003909.1, read as the reverse complement.
TACAGTGAACTCATTGTCATGTTCAAGAAACCAGTCTGAGATGATTCACGCTTTATGACATGGTGCGTTATCCTGCTGGAAGTAGCCATCAGAAGATGGGTACACTGTGGTCATAAAGGGATGGACATGGTCAGCAACAATACTCAGGTAATCTGTGGCAATGACACGATGCTCAATTGGTACTAATGGGCCCAAAGTGTGCCAAGAAAACATCCCCCACACCATTACACCACCACCACCAGCCTGAACCGCTGATACAAGGCAGAATGGATCCGTGCTTTCATGTTGTTGATGCCAAATTCTGACCCGACCATCCGAATGTCGCAGCAGAAATCGAGACTCATCAGACCAGGCAACATTTCTCCAATCTTCTATTGTCCAATGTTGGTGAGCCTGTGCGAATTGTAGCCTCAGTTTCCTGTTCTTAACTGACAGGAGTGGCACCCAGGTGTGGTCTTCTGCTGCTGTAGCCCATCCGCCTCAAGGTTGGACGTGTTGTGCGTTCAGAGATGCTCTTCTGCAGACCTCGGTTGTAACGAGTGGTTATTTGAGTTACTGTTGCCTTTCTATCAGCTGGAACCAGTCTGGCCATTCTCCTCTGACCTCTGGCATCAACAAGGCATTTGTGCCCACAGAACTGCCGCTCACTGGATATTTTCTCTTTTTCGGACCATTCTCTGTAAACCCTAGAGATGGTTGTGTGTGAAAATCCCAGTAGATCAGCAGTTTCTAAAATACTCAGACCAGCCCGTCTGGCTCCAACAACCATGCCACGTTCAAAGTCACTTAAATCACCTTTCTTCCCCATTCTGATGCTCACTTTGAACTGCAGCAGATCGTCTTGACCATGTCTTCATGCCTAAATGCATTGATTTGCTGCCATGTGATTCAGTGCTTTGCGGATTAGAAATTTGCGTTAACGAGCAGTTGGACAGGTGTACCTAATAAAGTGGCCGGTGAGTGTATATTGAAATATGAATATAATTTCCCTAGTTGATTTGAATAGCTCTATTTGGAAAGATTTAATTAATTAGATCCACTGGGGTGATCATGTAGTGCATCTGCATAAAAAATAATAAATTACAAGCATATATAAAAACGATAAAAGTGAGTCTAACAGTCTGGGGAGTCTAACAGTATTGAAATATATTGAACAATCAAATGTAAAATAGCATGGTTATCATGGAATGAAAATCATGAAATAATATTTAATAATATCATTATCCTTTAATCTCTAATAAATAATCAAATCCTGCGATGTGACTATTGCAGATACACACATTGCGATATCGATGCTCAAACGATATATTGTTCAGCCCTAATATTTGAAGCTTTGCAAACTTTTTGAACATTTAAAAAAACTTTTTTCTTGTTTATGCTAGGAATAGCAATAAAAAAAGAGGTAATCCTTTTTTTATCATTTTATGAATGCTGCTTGAACAATATTTATCAAATGTATGTGTGCTACCATTTCAAGAACGTTATTAAAGACCAGACAACTGAACATACACAGAGTCTCATTCACTAATAATTGCGTACATTTTTCGTATTCATACGCGCATTTGAACGTCTCACGAAAACTTTCCGCCTAATTCACAACACGAGATTGTTGTTAAACTCGTTCTTCTGTTAGTGAATTAGGAGTGCTCTCAATGAGCGCCCACATTTGCATAATACACGCCCAAACTAGCTCCATATAAGGGCTTTCCACAAAGCAGAACTTGTCCAGAGAAATATAGAAGAAAAATTATGCTTTAAAGGGGACCTATTATGCAAAAATCACTTTTGTAAGGGGTTTAAACCCAGTTGTGTGGCAGCAGTATGGGAATATAACCAGCCTTTAATGGTAAAAATGTATTACTTTTATTTGTTATAATCACACTTGATAAAAACAGTCTGCAGAAACACTTTGATTGACATTCTCCCTTTGTATTTGTCATCAGAGGGGGAAAGCCCCACCCACTAGTGACCATGTCTCCCTCATTAGCATAAACAGCCCTGAGTGAGAAGCAGCCATCCGCCATTAGAGTTTTGAGCTGCTGAAGATAATGTCAGTGACTAAGAGGATTATAAATGCTGAGATTTAGATGAAGCACAAATGAACAATGACGGGAGTCTCCATAGACTGATGCATTCTGACATACTTCTGACATTTTCATTTTTTCACACAGATAATGCTAGTCCTGTTTTAAATCTGCCACTATGCTGACACATAGGCATTTGTAGCTCCGCCCTCTTCTGAAAAGAGCACAATCTCATTTGAATTTAAAGCGACAGTAACCAAAACGGATGGAAATTTGGATCAAAACCTAAAAGGGTCAGTTTCAAAGTGTAATAAAACATTATCTGTGTGGTATTTCGAGCTGAAACCTCACACACACACTTTTGGGACATCAGAGACTTATTTTACATCTTGTAAAAAGGTGCATAATACTGTAGGTCCCCTTTAAATGTACATTTCTAAAAAGTAGACAGTGTAAAAAGTACATTTTAAATGAATTTGTGTTGGGGTTGTCTATTCCAGTGTTTGTTTTGTAGCTTCAGACAGGCCAAACGTCAAGTAAAACCAAGCCAGAACATAAAAGGAATAGTTGTTTTAACAGCACAACAAAGCTCTGGCAGAGACACACACACACACAAACAGAGCTGAGACGCTGCTTCACCATCAGTACTGACAGATGACGTAGACGAGAGAGCGGTGGGAAAAGACAGATAAAATGGCTTAAAACAGCTTGTCTCTTCTCTCGCTTTTCCAAAACAAACACACACACATACACATATATAAAAGCAGCCTGCCCTCCTGTCTGAGGTTTAAGGTGCACTGTTGCTCAAGATAAGAAATGCTCATTCTCTTAGGAAATTGCACTTCATCCCACATTTGAGGCCATAAAATGTTTAAAGCTGAGCCTGAATGTGTGTTATTGTGATGACAGTTTATTGCATTTATCAGACTCATAACACACAAAAAAATCAAAAAGCTTTTTTCTTTGTAGCATATTTTGATGAGCATTATAATAATTAAATAAAATAATTATTCAAAATGGTAATAAATTTAAAAAAACATATACATTTAATTCAAAATAAATTCAAAAATAATAAAAGAAAACACTATTGTTATTCATTCATTCATTCATTTTCTTTTCCGCTTAGTCCCTTTATTCATCAGGGGTCACCACAGCAGAATAAACCACCAACTTATCCAGCATATGTTTTACACAGCGGATGCCCTTCCAGCTGCAACCCATTACTGGGAAACATCCACACACACTCATCCACACACATACACTACGGACAATTTAGCCTACCCAATTCCCCTATAGCGCATGTGTTTGGACTGTGGGGGAAACCGGAGCACCTGGAGGAAACCCACGCCAACACGGGGAGAACATGCAAACTCCACACAGCAATGCCAACTGACCCAGCCGAGGCTCGAACCAACGACCTTCTTACTGTGAGGTGATTGTGCTACCCACTGCGCCACCGTGCCGCCCCTCACTATTATTATGGTTTATTTAATATTATTATTATTATTTAAATAATAATGGTCTATTAGTTAAAGTATTTACTGACATGAACTAAGTATGAACAAAAATGATTACTCAAAGTTCAACATTTACTAATGCATTATTAAAATACTAAATTGTGCTTGTTAACATTAGTTAATGCACTGTGAGTTAATGTGAACTAGCAACTATATTTCCATTAACTAACATTAACAAAGACTAATAAATACTGTCATAAATGTATTGTTTATTGTCTGTTCATGTTGGTAAATTAACTAACATTAACTAATTGACCATTATAAATTTAATTAAATGCATGTTATGTACTTTATACACGCACCGGCCACTTTATTAGGTACACCTGTCCAACTGCTCGTTAACGCAAATTTCTAATCAGCCAATCACATGGCAGCAACTCAATGCATTTAGGCATGAAGACATGGTCAAGACGATCTGCTGCAGTTCAAAGCGAGCATCAGAATGGGGAAGAAAGGGGATTTAAGTGACTTTGAACGTGGCATGGTTGTTCTGCAGAAGAGCATCTCTGAACGCACAACACGTCCAACCTCGAGGCAGATGGGCTACAGCAGCAGAAGACCACTCCTGTCAGCTAAGAACAGGAAACTGAGGCTACAGTTGGCACAGGCTCACCAAAATTGGACAATAGAAGATTGGAAAAACGTTGCCTGGTCTGATGAGTACTCAAATGACCTCCACAGTCACCAGATATCAATCCAATAGAGCACCTTTGGGATGTGGTGGAACGGGAGATTCGCATCATGGATGTGCAGCCGACAAAACTGCAGTAACTGCGTGATGCTATCATGTCAATATGGACCAAAATCTCTGAGGAATATTTCCAGTACCTTGTTGAATCTATGCCACGAAGGATTAAGGCAGTTCTGAAGGCAAAAGTGGGGCCAACCCGCTACTAGTAAGGTGTACCTAATAAAGTGGCCGGTGAGTGTACATATAACAGCTAATATCGTAACAATAGACAGGTAACAATTGTAATAATTGGTCCCTATACTAAAATGTTACCAATACATTTTCTAATTACAAAGCATGCATTATTGTGAATACGGTTTTAAATTTGACCAACTCTATATTGTCAATATACTGTACGTACCCTTTAGGAATTTAATTATAAAACACACAAATCCAGATCATATCAAGGCCAATCTGTTTACCTCACAAAAAAATAACATTTGACCCACAAAACACGTAATTGCATGTTAACATTTCTCCAAACACCGCAGCACAGACGTTACTCACAGCATCGGCACTGAGACATGCTCAACTAAAAATGACTTGATTTCATCTCGTATAATTTATTAGCCACAAACCTCCTGAACTCAAGTCGATGCAATGATTGATGAAAGCAAGAGATGATATTTCACAACAACCCAAGGCAGATGCATGCTGGGAGTGTCTTACGGGCATCGGGCCAGAGAGCGAGGCGCGGCACTGTTTTTGTGCTGAGTTGCGAAATGTAAATTGGTTTGTAAAATTCTTCTCGCTAGGTTGACACAAAAAAGCGTCAGCTGTTCAGGAAAACAACATTCCTGCATCAAGCGTGAAGTTATTTGTGACGGCGCAGCAGTTATGGAAAGAAAAGAACCAATGCAATTAGTCATTTCACTATTTTTAAGCTCTAATGACACAATACCCGCATAACATCCTCATCGGCACAACAGACAGCCTTTATCTGGTCTATTAGTGCAGCCATTAGATTACAAGTAACTGTTAAAGGAACACTCCACTTTTTTTTTGAAGGTTAAAGATGCTTTGACTCCTTTTAATCATACAAATACCATAATATGTTTACAGATATTTGCGAAACATGCCAAGTGGATATATTTGTTTATCTGAAAAACAATGCTAAAGTCAGTTATTCTCGTGTCTGTCTTTGTTTTTATGTGTGTGACTCCGCCCACTGCCAGTTGAACCAATTATATTTCAGCACCCCGAGTTGCCTTGGTGGTAAACAGCATATTTCATTTCAGTCTTGAAGGCTTAAGTTATAAAAATCTAGTTATAAAAATCAACACAAGGTGTTTTTTAATTAGCAAACAATTCAAATATTACAAACGTAACCATTAGCTGATCAACTTACAGTGTAAAGTTTGATCTTCAGTCGCATCGCGTCAATCTGGCAACCTGCGTTTGCATCCCATCGAAGGAAGGCCAGGTGTAAAAAAAAAATCTCTATCTGATATTTTGAATTTGGACCGCAATATCTAGTTCATCCACTAGGTGTCAATCCTACACACTGCACCTTCACACAGTTGTTTTACCATTTTTTAATCCATTTAGCCGATCTCTGGGTCTGGCGGGAGCACTTTTAGCTTAGCTTAGCATAGATCATTGAATTAGATTAGACCATTAGCATCTCGCGCAAAAATGGACAAAGATTTTTTATCATTTTCCTATTTAAAACTTGACAGACAGAAAATTTAAAGTTGCAATCTTCTTCTTAAGTCGTGACGTATGGAACACTATTTCCGGGTCCAAGCCACTACTCATTTGAATTGAGAAAATGTTTATGACCATTTTTTAATCTTATCACAGATTAAAGTGAACACATTGGGGTGTACACAAGAGTCTCTGGACAATTTATAAAATATTAATCACTTTCTGGCCATCTATTATTAGGCATAGATATATATTGCGATCATGATTTTCAAAAGTATTACAGCATTTTGTAAACGTTTATTAGAACCATTGGTCCCACTTTATGTTAAGTGGCCTTAACTAATATATACTTACACTGAAATTAATAATTTATTACAATGTACTTATTGTGTAAATACAAGTTTTAACATTATACTTCTGCTTGATTAAATACATGCGTAATTAAACCCTGTAATTAATTTCTGTAATTACATTTATAATTACACTGCTGACCAACCCATTGTTAAACCTGCCCATACTATCAAACCTGCCCCTAACTCTAACAAGTTTTACCTCAAGAGCACCAGAAGTGTTCTGCAATACATTATGAAAACAGTAAGTACATTGTATTTATTTTTGGATGCAAGTACATAGTAGTTAAGGCCACTTAATATAATGTGCGACCGAACCATTTGTCGAGCCTATCCATACAGTTTGATAAAGCGATTGAACCCAGAAGCTTAGTATAGTCTCAATCGGCTAACTTCTGTTGATATAACCCATGAGACTATCTATTTTAACCAGAATGCATAGAAGTTAGACAATTTTCAGGCTTTGCATATTATCATTGCTCCTGCTGCAGCCATGGTACTGCAGCAGAGTTTCTTGATTATTACGCCTAGACATATCGGCCTAGAAAATAGCAACTTTTCATTTTCCATCAGTCTTAATACAACAACAAGATGCTAATGGTCTAATCCGATTCAATGATCTATGCTAAGCTAAGCTAAAAGTGCTCCCACCAGATCAGCTGAATGAATTAAAAAATGATAAAGCTCAACTGTTCAACTCTTGGGGAGTTGTAAAACAGACCTATTTTCAAAGAATAAAAGTGGAGTGTTCCTTTAACCATTGCTACATTGACATTTTAAAGGTCACTCATGGTTAATCTTTAGAGTTTGTCTAAAACATCAATGCTTTATTGCATGTCGGTGCAGTTCTGAGCAGATAACAGCACAGTATCCGGGTGCAAAGGCCAAGTTTGGTTTAATAGTAGACACGAGTGTGCTTTCCTCATTACCGCGTGCTTTCGGAAACAGGACACTGATTAACCGCTGCATGCAGAGCCTTATCTGCCTAATAAATGGCCATTAGGAAGCTCAATGGACTGCCAACCCTGTTTATTTTGCAGCAACATTTGAACAAGGAACTCAGTGTTGTAATATGGCGTAACTGGCTAAAAATACCGCAATCCCACGTTGCTTCCCTTTGCATGGCTTTCTTGATGCAGTAAAGCTCAGAGGATTGATGTTTTCGGTATTGAAATGTCTACAGAGCACAGAGATACCTTGTGTTTACTACATAACTGTGTGTCCAGGCAACGGCACAAACTCATGGATTTGGTGGCCAGGGATACATGCAGGATTTATAAACATGATTATAAAGACTACTGCACAATAGACTAACAGTGAAGCTTAATGATAAATGATGTTAGTTAGGGCTGTGTGATAATGGAAAATGTGCAATATTGTTTAGTATCGTGATTAGTGTTGCACAATATATCATTTCAGCATTGTAATCGCAATGTGCAAATATGCAATGGTCATCGCAGAACATGCCATTTTAAGTTGTAATTATAATTAATGGTAATGATAATAATACATTTTATTTATATTGCGCTTTTCTAAAACCCAAAGCGCTATAACAACAAAGAAATCAAACATGCAATAAAATACAAGGATTCAACATAGACAAATGATAAAATACAGACACATTAGAATGATCAAGAATCTAAATTGACCAGGAAATAGTTTAACAGCAATACACATAGCAAAGTTTTCCTCTACTATAGTGAAAAAAGTAATTTTTTAAGGCCTGTGTTTGAAGAGATTTATACTCTGTCATGCCATATTACATCATTGCATTTTTGCATTGATGATGTGCAGCAAAATATGATGCATGCAAACACCAATATCAGTGGATATGAACCGCTTATATACTTACAATTCACATTCAGGTCACCAAACTGCTTTTATGCAATATTCTGCATTTATATTGCATGCATACGTGTATTTAAAACTGTAATAAAATAAACCAATTGTGCTTGAAGTGTTATGATAAGCATGAATATCTATAAGTATGTTATCTATAAGCATGAATGTATTGGTGGAGACTTTTAAAGCACTAATTCAAATCACTCTATATATGCAAATCTAGGGGCGATGGCTCAGTGGTTAGCACTGTCACCTCACAGCAAGAAAGTCGCTGGTTCGAGTCCCGGCTGGGCCAGTTGGCATTTCTGTGTGGAGTTTGCATGTTCTCCCCATGTTGGCGTGGGTTTCCTCCGGGTGCTCCGGTTTCCCACACAGTCCAAACACATGCGCTATAGGGGAATTGAATAAACTAAATTGGCCGTAGTGTATGAGTGTGTGTGTGTGTGTGTGAATGCAAGAGTGTATGGATGTTTCCCAAGTGCTGGGTTGATGCAGGAAGGGTATTCGCTGCGTAAAACATATGCTGGAATAGTTGGCGGTTCATTCCGCTGTGGCGACCCCTGATAAATAAAGGACTAAGCCGAAGGAAAATGAATGAATGAATGAATGAATGTCGATACCGTTTCACATAAAAAATAACAATACAGTGACAATAAAGTGTCTATCTGTCTATCTATTAGCATTAATAGAGACACTAAACACTAAAGCACTAATTCAAATCACTCTATATATGCAAATCTTAAAAGTACAGCATAAATAACAGTCAATATAAAATTACTAGAGTATTACAGGTAGTTTAGGCTAGTGTCAGATAGCGTTAAAGGGATAGTTCATCCAAAAATGAAAATTAACTAATAATTTAAGAAAGGATTTAATCTTTATTGAGTTTCTTTCTTCTGTTGAACACAAAAGAAGATATTTTGAAGAATGCTGGCAATGATTGACCTCCATAGTAGTAAAAAAACAAACAAAATACAATTGAACTCAATGGGTTCCAGCTACCAGGATTGTTCAAAATATCTTCTTTTGTGTTCAACAGAAGACAAACTCAAACAGGCTTTAAACAAGTGAAAGGTAAATGATGACAGATTTTTCATTACTTAATAATAATAATAATTCCTTAAATTTATATAGCGCTTTTCTGGACACTCAAAGCGCTTTACACAATGGGGGGAATCTCCTCATCCAGCACCAGTGTGCAGCATCCACCTGGATGACACGACAGCAGGCATATTGCGCCAGACCGCACACCACACACCAGCTGATTGGTGGAGAGGAGACAGAGTGATGAAGCCATTTATGATATGGGGATGGTTAGGAGGCCATGATGGACAGAGGCCAGTGGGCAAATTTGGTCAGGACCTCGGTTTAACGTCTCATCCAAAAGACGCTCACTGAGCAGTATAGAGTCCCCATCAATATACTGCGGCGTTAAGACCCACACAGACCGCAGGTTGACCACTTGCTGTCGGTTTTTTAGGTGAACTGTCTCTTTAACAGCTGGAATGATTTGCTTATTTCTCTATATGTTGAAATACCACGGTGTAAGATACAATCTGACTATGCAATACATATATGGATTAGATGTATACAAGTACTTTAATTCCACTTACTTAAACCAAAAACATCAATAATAATGAAGCAACATCATCGGATGGTTTTGGGTCGAGAAGCAAAGGTCACACAAGCAGCTGTTTATCTTTTAAACTTGCAAAACGTGGAAAAATACATGTGTGGGCCAAAACCGCAGGAGTTATTTTGAGACTTTTCCCAATGCTCTCTCTATTTCTCATCTTCCTAATTCGCCATTGTCATGCCTTGACGAGTCAGGCTCGCGCGATCTTCACTTCCCAGTTCCAATTACATTATCCATCTGCGGTGGAGACTGTACGGCTTCATCTGCGCATTCCTAATAATCCTGCCCTGAATAATGAGCGGTTTGCTATTCAAGCATGCATTTCCAGTAACAGCCCCTGCTGAAACCGCTAATGCATCTCTGAATGAAGGGTCAGGAGATGTTAGTGTTGAAAGCCTGGAGGAATAATGAAGTAATAGTTGAGCTTCTTCTTTGCTTTTAGTGCTGTAATGGCTCCAGTTTATGGCTTGATGTTATTATAAACAGCCTACATGCCCCAGTTTACCAGATAACGTCAAGTTAAAATACAAAATGAGAGTATATTAGGGTGATCGTGCATGATTTACATGCTTTCACATTCATTGCATGTCAAACAAGTTCACTGCATTGTTGTGTTGATGTTATGTAACTTTTTTGGATTGGTATTAACACCAAAATGGGATGTAACTGCATGCTAGAGCTGCACAATGTATCGGAAAAGTATCGTTATCGCGATAAAAGCATATGCAATATATGTATTGCAGACATGTGTGATAAATTACATTTATTTTATGCACTGCTGCATGATTGGTCAAATTTAGATAAACGACCAGTTTACCAGATAATGTCAAGTTAGATTAATAAAGACAAATGCTGTTATGTAACATTTTTTTGTATTGGTATTAACATCAAAATCTGATGTAATTGCATGCTAGGGGCGCACAATGTATCGGAAAAAGTATCGTTATCGCGATAATAGTATATGCGATATACGTATCGTTTTACCAATCAGATGGGGTCTTACTCTCTTTAGCCCCGCCTCCCCAGTAGTTGCTGTTCTGCTATTAGCTGGAGCAAAGGCGAACATGAGGTTTTCACTCACTCATAGTGTTTTAAAGACTAAATAATTGCACATCGACACAGTTTTTAGTCTGAATTACAATTAATTAGATCTGAAGGATACCCGTTTACTTTAATATAGTTACATAAATAAATTATTTTAAAACATAGCTAATAAAATTAGCATTTTTCTAGTTAAATGTTATATTATTAATATCGTTATCGCTAGGGCTGCACAATATTTGAAAAAAACCGAACAGTTTGATATTTTGATATATATTGCAACATGAATATAATTTCACAATATGACTTAAGTAACTATTTGGAAAGAATTCGTAGTTTTACATTATTTGGGATGATTGTGTAGGGGAGCGCATCTGCATAAAATATATAAGATTATCCAAAAATATGAAAAAATGCAATAATCAAATTGAATCGCAGATGAAAACAAAAAAAAAGAAATAAACATCACTTTAAGGTTTTCTGTGGAGTCTAACAGTATCAATGTACAGAAATTCAGTAATTAAATGTAAAATGACATGTTCTAGTTAATTATAATCCCAACTTGATGTTGTAGATTCTGCGATGTGATTACTGCAGATTGACACATTGTGATATCGACGCTGAAACAATCTATTGTGCAACCCTAGTTATCGCAATACTTAACAAAAACATAGCATATTTTTCCAGTATCGTGCAGCCTTACATTGGCGTATATTTATCGCATGCCAAAACAAATGCTAACTTTAAACAGCTAAACAGGTCATCATTTTTGTTTTGTTTTTTGTTTTAGGAGTTCAAAGCTCATGAACATCAAACCACACCATCGCGTTGCTGCCCTGCTTCTGTTTTGCAGCTTACGTAACACCCAACATACAAAACTTTTACACGCACAGCTAAATTACCAGTGCCAAGATAACAAGCAAGAATAAACTTAGGGACAGTGGCTTAAGGATTCCAGAGACGAGCATGTGAGCGTGTGCTGTTTTACAAGCTACCGCATTCACCACATTTCTTTGAAGGCTCTGTCTGTGTGGAGAGAGATTTATATTCATGCATGTCAAACCACTTCATTGCATTTCTGCGCTGCTTCTGTTATGTAACCGATAGCATTGACATTTTGCAGCACAATCCGAGCACGTCATTTTTAAACCAACAACACTCTATATGCAAACCTTAAAGCATGCATACTATGTTAAAATACTAGTCAAGATAATAAATAATAGTAAACTAGAAACACCGACTATAGAGTTGAGCATGTGGCCATGTGCGGCTTCACAACTTACGTATTCATTGCATTTCTTTTGAGACGTTGTGCATGTGTGGAGAGAGATTTATATGCTTGTAAACCAAACCATATCATTGCACTGCTTCGGTTATACTGTTTGCACTGAATACTGCTGTATATCATCACTTAAAAACTGCATTCTGATATTTTTAACATGACATTTCAAACAAACAACACCCTAACATGCAAAACTCATGCATTAATGACTATAGCCAAAGCATAAACTATGAAGAGCGACTGGATTTTCAACATTATACACTGCTGCTTTGCTCAAGTTATACAGCTGTTTGCATTCATATTGTGCATCAATATAAATTGCACACTGTAAAAAAATTTTAATCTGATAATTAAGTTCCATATTTTGTGAATGAAAGGTTTATTTCCGTTTGTTTAGGGTTATGAATTGCATTACGGGTCCTTGATCTCTACTCTGTCGACTTTTAGTGTTGAATAGTCATCCCTGCTGTTTAACAAACGTGACTTTTAATGACATTTTAGTAGTTCGAAACAATATATTATATAAGAAATATTGAAATAATGTTGACGTCTGTAATATAAGAGGGAAAAAAAAAACACTGGCAGCTTTTGTACTGTAATTTACAACAACAACCCAGACAATATATCACTTTAAACTATTAAAAATGTCAATAAAAGTCACTTTTTCAATGTTTTCAACATCAAAAGTTGCTGGAGGAAAGATCAGAGTCCCATAATTCAATTCAAAAGCATAAATAAATACAATGAAAATTAAAAAAAACACAAATTATGTTATTTTTTTAAAGTGCATGCAAACTTAGATTTAATATTGCTATAAATTAATGTACTGATGGATACTATTAAAGAGCATATTTGACTAAAAACACTTCATATAAAGCTAAAAAAAGATATTAAATCAGATTACTACTGCCAGACTAATACTATAAAAGGGCAAACCAATGCACAGTGACTTGGGAATTCCAGAACTGATCACATGACCATGTGTTGTTTTACAAGCTACCAAGATTGCATGTCTCTAGAGGCCCCGCGCATATGTGTGTGTGTGGAAAACTCCATGCGCATGTTTTCCAAAACACTGCACTGTTATATAACCGTCAGCATCAATAATGGGTTATTTTGTCTACGTTTTAATTTGAAACACTCTCAAGTCAGGTGAAAACTGGTTTAGCGATTTACGAGCGCCAACGAGAAGCCAAAAATGCCTGAAGTAACTGAGGTGACGTATACAGATGGTAGGGTTTTTCAGCATTAGTCAACACACGAGTCGCTTTCACTCAACTCCACCCATGTCTGACGAGGCAATTTCCTGCAACACACAATACACAAAGCCCTCCTACCTACCTAGTGTACGCAAACACGACCTAGATAACTGGTTAGGGCAATGATTTACATGCCAGTGCTCATGTTACTGCTCCAGATTATGGCTGTTATGTATTAACGAGGCTACATACTGATCGCTGGTACTCAGCATTTAGTAAATACACTGTAACATGAACTCTGAAATGCAAAATGCATCCTGGTTAAACGTAATAGCATATCCGAGAGGGTGATATTTCCCAGATGCCTCGACAAACCAAACACTCCTGCTCTCAAAATCCTCAGAAGAAGCAAGCAGAGACTCTCCGTTAATACAAGATCAGAAAATGTATTTGGCAATTTTAAACAAGTGCATACAAGTACAGCTAGAAGCGTTTTTTTTGTTTAGTTTTTTCCAATGTTTGCCAAGTGCTCGTAGAGTTGCATTAGTCACATTCTACGTTTAACAGGAACTGCCACCATACCTAAAAGTACATCAAGAAATCGTTAAACATCGACAAAGAAGAACGTAGTCCGTTATAATGAGCACATACCTTTTTATCTTCAAAAAAAATATAGAAACACAATGTATTCAAAAAAAAAATCTAAATCAAAATCAAAAATGTACAGCAAATGTTTACCAAGTATGCAAGTCCCTTATGTCCATTATGTACAAGTCCGTTAGTTTTCTGTCTGGATGGTATGCATGTGATATTCATAGTTATATATTTATATAGACCAATATTTTTGAATATTTTTCAAAAAAGGGAAGGAAAAACCAAAAACGCGCCAAATCAAGGGTCTCTCTCCTTTTTTACTTTGACGTCTCCTGCCAGAATGGTGGCGATTTCACCTTGCATGAAAGCCCAGGGTACGTTGGAGCCCACCAGGGGGCATTTCTCGCCGCTCGGACAGTACACTTCTCCGGTTGCGCCCTGTTGTTTGATGCTCTCCCGCGAGCAAGGGAAGCAGAACTTGTGCGACGGCACCGAAGGGCACTGGACAAAGTGTGTGTCCTCCAGCCGCTCGTGGCAAAGCGTGCAGCACAGCGGGATGCTGCTGGGAACAGACGAGTCTGGGATGCTCTGCGGATGCACCGCATCCATGCCCGGCACGTGAGGCGTCCCCGCACCCTGCGCCAGCCGCCGCTGGTTGGGTGAAAGCGGGCTGTTGCTGTTCCTGCGTGTGGTCGAGTGCACTTGGTTGGCGTCCTTTGGTGAGCTGTTGCCACCGGCGTTGTCTGCGGCCAGAATGAGCGCCGCTATGGGAGAGTGTCCGTTCTGGGTTGCGGCGGCGGCTCCTGCCTCCGGCGGGGTGGTACGGGGGTGTGGGGAGATGGTGGAGGGTGGAGAGGTGAAGCTGGGCGGCGGCACCGGGGGCATTTTCAACCCGTCCCCTGATGCCGACGGCAGCCACTGCTGTCCGTCTCCGTTAATCTTCCCAGCCGTGCCCTCCCCGTCCGGCTCCGGCGAAGCTTTTCTCTTCAGATTCTTGGGATGTTTGCCTCGATCTGCAAAAAAAAAAAGAAGTAGGAGCATGCATGAATGAGCTGCACAAAGCCGCCTTTATGCAACAACAATGTGGCAGACGCAGTGATGCATTGTAGTGCCAGACGCAACAATGAGGCTGCCTGCAAATGCACCACATGCAAATACACGTTGAGCTTTGATCAGCGGAAATTTTCTCCTCTCGCAGCTGACTCATGCCATAGAGCTCTCATTCAAAGCTGCTCTACAGTAGCACTGCACTAAATAAATACATCAGCACACATTTTCATGTTTTTCATGACTTGAAATAAAAAATATGCATCTATACACAAACATACACCTACATATAGTAAGTATTATTCATTCTTTCTACGTCTAGATTGTATATATTTGTCCGATCAGCTGAATAAAAACTAAAAATATATGCATAAAAATAAATGAGCCATACCTGATTTGGATGCAGGACCAGTCTCGTACATGACCCTCTGCTGCATGTGCTCCTTCTTGAATCTGCCGTCGTACGGGTTGAGCGTCATCATCTCCCGGACGGTTTTGTTCTTGTTGAGCCAGTCGTCGGCGCGCGTCTTGTGGCCGTCGCTGATCTCCGGCGTCAGGCTGTCCGGTCTGTGCTTGTCCTTGTCGTGCTCCGTGCTGGAGACCGACGCCGGTCGCTTATTCCCTCCGAGATCTGACATCTGCCCCGGTCTGCCGTTCATCGCGTGCGCCATGCTGCCGTTCACCAAAGGCACTAAATTAGGCGGCACGCCGCTAGTCCTGCGCGGGTTCGGACTCTGGCGGTTGAGCTCCGGAGGATCGTCCGGTTTTGAGAATCCGTTAGGCACCGGGATGCCGTTCGCCTGCCGCGCAGACTGATACTCGGCTCCCAATCTGGGCGAACGCTCCGAGGACAGCGGGTAGCGATCCAGCGGCTGCGGCGGACGCGAGCCCGGCTCGCCCGATGCGTGGATCTCCTTCCCCGGTAACTGTTTCCCCGGTCCCGCCGGTCTCCCGTCTTGAAATCCATGCGCTCTTTTGAGCTGCCGGGCTGTTTCAATGACAAACTCGATCCTGTCGGCTCCTTCGTAGTTGACACATCCTCTGCAAACGGGCTCGGTAAAATCCCAGATCATAGCCCACGGCATGCGGGGCAAGTCACATAAATAACACGACTGCCTCCTCGAAGCAGCAACCGCCGCGGACGACATCGCTCTCTCTCGGGCGAAAAACCCTCCGAAATACGGCACAATCCTGTGTGGAATGATGCTGGGGAAAAACAAGGTAGGTTCCTGTCGCGGTGGCGCAAGTAATAATTAAGTTACAAACAGAACTTCATAGTAGTGTGCTTTACTACGACGCGCGCTCGGTCTCTCTCACTCACTACTACCGCGGCCAGGCTGGAGCTCAATGTGGAGCAGTGACGTCACCGCAGCTCCGCGTCTGTTTACTTGATTCTTCGACAGAACAGTCCCTGCGGCGCATGCGCTGTCGGCTCCCCCTCCCTCCCGCGCGCGCTGCCTTTATTTAACTGTGCTGAATCCAGGCCAGAGCTGCGAGGCGGAGAGCTTTCGATATCAGAGACGAGCTGGAAAAAGAAGAAAAGAAAACACACACACACACACACACACACACCTCCAAGAGTCGAAAGTTCTCTTTAAACGCGCTGACGTACGAGGAGCTTATATGCAAATCAGCCAGACTCTTCCTCGCCGGAGGGAACGGCGAGCGGTCACATCTACTCTTTAAAGCTGAACACGGTTCCTGACATCGTGGAAAACATGGGAAATAATATGAGGAAACTGTCATGTACTGGCACGGGACTGTTAGTGGTGGATGTACGTTTTCTGTCATCGGTTACAAAGCGCTCTATGAAACAGTTATTAATCCCAAACGACTGGAACAAAAGGTCTGGTTATTTATTTACTTCTTTGTACGAACATCGCTTGATAGACCTCGGGCCACAGTTGATTTGGATTTAATAAAAAAATAGTTTAAAATCTATTATATTACTATTTGTATTATTTATTATGTATAGTTTTTACATGTTCATTAACTTATATTGATATTTCAACTAAATTCAGATGAGTTCATGTCCACCCGTGTATTAAAGTGCCAAAATATATCAGGGGTTTTTTCTGGACATCCCCCCCACATTCCCCTTCTGCAAAGTGCACAAAATCACCACACATTCAACTCACAATAACAAAAGCCCTGGGCATGTGCTGTACATTACATTTCATCACACTTGTGAAATCAAACATCCAAGCTTTCATTAATCCTCACACTAAACACACAAACTCTATTTTTCTGATCGTGGTTCTACAGGTTATATGAGCCAGTCTGGTCACTGGGTACACAATGTCCACAGTGTGAGAAGAACCAACACATAGCATTGTAGGTCCTTCCCTTTTTTGTGTGTTGGATTGGTTCCAACTGAGTGCAGCTCCAGGGCTCTGGGTGAAGCAATGCGTCTGAAATCTGCAGACACAAGGCAGGATGTGTTTGTGCAAGCCCTCGTGACGTTAAAAAGAGGAAGCGAGATGTTTAGTCACGTACCCACAGCTCGCCTCGCCCTTCACAACCAACAGCAAATCTGTTGGCCCGTAGCCAGATCGCATGTACAGTTGAAGTCACAATTATTAGCCCTCCTTTTTCTTTTTTAAATATTTCCCAAACTGTGATTAACGGAGCAGGGAATTTTTCACAGTATTTCCTATAATATTTTTTCTTCTGGAGAAAGTCTTATTTGATTTATTTCGGCTAGAATAAAAGCAGTTCTTAATTGTTTTAAACCCATTTTAAGGTCAATATTATTAGCCCCCTTAAGCAATGTTTTTGTTTTTTTATTCGATTGTCTACAGAACAAACCACTGTTATACAATGACTTGCATAATTAACCTTACTTCAACCTAGTTAAATGTCACTTTAAGCTGAATACTAGTATCTTGAAGAATATCTAGTCAAATATGATGTGCTGTCATCATGGCAGAGAGAAAAGAAATCAGTTATTAGAAATGAGTTATTAAAACTATTATATTAAGAAATGTGTTGAGATCAAGCCTCCTAATGGAGTTGTAGCAGCAGCAGGACGTGTTCTGTAGCAGAGAAACTGTAAATATCGGCTTTTCTTTCGGGCCTGACAACTAATTCCTGCTGCGTTCAGAGCAGGCCGATCTGATTTCACACGAACATGGCGTGTCACTCAAGGTCGTGGCTGGGGATATCAGTATCAGTATGTTTTCCATATCAGTGCTTTTCTACGGGCAGGTCGTGACTTTAAAA
>CAIGQV010003909.1:1128807-1139773 GCA_903798115.1 Danio jaintianensis | reverse complement strand
AGATTATTTTGCTTGTTTTAAGGAAAAACTCACTTAATTTTGATTGTTTTTTACTTCAAATTGTTTGTTTAAAAAAATGCTTCTTAATTTAATATATTTTTTTAGATATTTGTATTAGAAACAAGACAAAAAAGCATGAAAGAAAAGCATGTGTGTATAAAGACTGCACATAATAAACTACTTTTGTTACTATTAAAAACCAATGCAAATACATTCGTTTATTGTTGGAGTTTTTATAGTTTAAAATGTAATAATTGAGTCTAAAATAAGTCAAAACAAACATAAAATAAGCTACTGAGTCAAAATGAAAACACTAAATTACCACAGAATACTTGAGAATATGAAGACGTAGACCTTAGGAAATAGTAAAAATTGCATTTTTTTATTGCTTAATTATTACAACCAGTAATATTCAGGTCCCTGAGTATGATTTTAACAATCCAATGTAGTGATATCAACACACGTGGTTTACCACTCTATGATTCACTGTTTTGTTTCCGTGTTGGGTCACCAAATGATGTCAAAATAAAATTCCACGTCCTGAAGCAAAATAAACAGTTGAGAAACTGACATTATCATGACTCAGCACTTCATCAGCAATGCCTCATTATTATAAAACATCGAAGCTCATTAAATAATCTGAACTATCAAAACAAAGTGCATTTTATTAGTCATATACAGTCAAAACATTATTGTTGATGCTTGATCAAACTACTTATTTAAAATGAGCCAAATCAACACAATTCTTACGTTTTTGGGAGACAACTTAATTGTTTTACAGTATGTTCAATCCCGCGGCGCAGTGGTTAGCACTGTCGCCTCACAGTAAGAAGGTCGCTGGTTCGAGTCCCGGCTGGACCAGTTGGCATTTCTGTGTGGAGTTTGCATGTTCTCCCCGTGTTGGCGTGGGTTTCCTCCGGGTGCTCCGGTTTCCCCCACAGTTCAAACACATGCGCTATAGGGGAACTGAATAAGCTAAATAGGCCGTAGTGTATGAGTGTGTGTGAATGAGTGTGTATGGGTGTTTCCCAGTACTGGGTTGCAGCTGAAAGGGCATCCGCTGTGTAAAACATATGCTGGAATAGTTGACGGTTCATTCCACTGTGGCGACCCCTGATGAATAAAGGTACTAAGCCGAAGGAAAATGAATGAATATGTTCAATCCACTTAAATTTGTAAAAACAATTAAGATAACTTAAGCAGTTGAGCAATCCAGCATTTTTTTACAGTGTACCAAAGCACGTCACTGTTTTGTTTAGAAAAGTGCATGTTTTATTCATTAGTGTCATGCGTTTATTGTGTATTAGCCACGCAGTGTGTGTTTTCATTCTCTCATCCATGCGGTGGCCCATTTTCTGCATTATATAACCCGTCTGCTATAGCTGTTCAGGAGGGGGGAACTGTACACACCAAAACAACATCAAATGAAGAGTTCAGCTGCAAAAACCTCTCAATGCCGTCTGAAATTTTCCTCTAAAAGTTTCGTTTTTCTCATGTTTAGGTTCAGATTTCACTTTAAAGGCAATGAAAATAACCTATTCTTTGCCATACGAGTAAAATTACTGAAACTATATACACTACCTGACAAAAGTCTTGTTGACTATCCAAGTTTTAGGAACAACCAATAATAACTTGACTTCTAGTTGATCATTTGGCATCAGAAGTGGCTTGTATGAAAGGCAAAGGCCTCTAGATTACGCTTATTTTACCACAATAAAATATGATCATGCCTTGATTTGTAATGATTTAATTAGGACAGTAAGGTCTGACTTTGCTTAGACAAAAGTCTTGTCACTGAACAGAAATAATGTCCAGTATAGAATATAAAGTCATGGTGCAGTGGAAACAGAATGAATATTGTGTATGACTCCCATGAGCTTGGAGGACTGCATCCATACATCTCTGCAATGACTCAAATCACTGATTAATAACGTCATCTGGAATGGCAAAGAAAGCGTTCTTGCAGGACTCCCAGAGTTCATCAAGATTCTTTGGATTCATCTTCAATGCCTCCTCCTTCATCTTACCCCAGACATGCTCAATAATGTTCATGTCTGGTGACTGGGCTGGCCAATCCTGGAGCACCTTGACCTTCTTTGCTTTCAGGAACTTTGATGAGGAGGCTGAAGTATGAGAAGGAGCGCTGTCCTGCTGAAGAATTTGCCCTCTCCTGTGGTTTGTAATGTAATGGGCAGCACAAATGTCTTGATACCTCAGGCTGTTGATGTTGCCATCCACTCTGCAGATCTCTCGCACGCCCCCATACTGAATGTAACCCCAAACCATGATGTTTCCTTCACCAAACTTGACTGATTTCTGTGAGAATCTTGGGTCCATGCGGGTTCCAGTAGGTCTTCTGCAGTATTTGTGATGATTGGGATGCAGTGCAACAGATGATTCATCGGAAAAATTGACCTTCTGACACTTTTCCAAATGGTCAACTAGAAGTCAAGTTATTATTTGTTGCTCTTACAACTGGGATCGATGACAAGACTTTTGTTTGGGGGTGTATAACAGCCTGGGAAAAATGCAAATTTCAGATGAAAATTAATGGGTTTTGCATCTGAACTCTTCAAATAATGATATTAATTACAAATGCATGCATCCCAATTTCTTTTAAGCATGCAACTAATGTTTATTTTAGGGCCCAGACAGCATACAATAACATTAGTCTGAACTATAAAATGTGTCTGCGTGTTAAAACGTGCGCAATGCATTCGAGTTCGCTGAAGTGTGTCAAGTGAACCCGCTGACACAATGTCACTGTGTGCAGACAAGTCTGTAAAGCCTCTTTTTCCTCCCTTTGATTGGCCGTAAATTTGTCAGGAAGTGGTAACCATGGCGACCGCTGCGCTCACCAGGATAGCCCCACTGACAGGCAACATCCTGTTTACTGTATTGCTATTTTTTCTCTCCTGCGCAGCGATTCAAGCGAGAATGTTTTTGCTGCGAGTCACTTTGGTGATTATTATCTCATCCGCAGCAGTGTCTATTGCATTTGTAACAGTACATTAATTCAGCATCGCACAAAGGTGGACAGAAATGCCTTTATTTGCATACCATACTTATATTTATGAATTTGAATATTTACTTTTTATACATTATGCATGTACTTTTTATAATGAATGTCGAGTAGTTGTGAGATGCATATTGAACAGTGTACTGTACTTTATCCTTTTGAGTCAAATTCCTCTCTAACAGATTTAAAATAATACTTTATTGAAATATATTCAGATTTTGGACATTCTGAACAACAGCAAGGTATTTCATCATAAATCTTTATTAAATAAGAATAAATTTAAAATGGATTTTAAAATTTTTCAATTCTGTGCCATTCTGTGTTGGCAATTATAATTTCTTACCATTATTTACAAGTTAATAAAGTATTTTAAAGTATTTTACGTTGACTAAACACCACCATATCAAATATGCAATTTAAAATAATCAGTTTTGCATTTATTTGACCAGTTATGGTTGTTCTAAATTATTCAGCACATCTGATTTGATTTACTAAAACTATTATTATTATTATTATTACTATCATCATCATCATTTTTCTTCTTATTATTATTATTATCATCTATTTATAACTTTACAGTTTAGTATTATAGTGATATTTCTTTTTTAGTATTGTATTAAATAAAAATATATATTTATATATAATATAAATATATATATTAAATAATATATAAATTTCCCATTTTAGTCTGCATGTTTTTGAATGAAATCAGCAGGCCATATCATGACTGGTCAAATCCCAAGTCGACATAGTCATACATTAAGATGACTGTAATGAACTGTGTGCGTTTCTGAGCGAGAAATATAGGTTAGATCACTCTCTCTCTCTCTCTCTCTCTCTTCTCCAGCACAAACAGCAGCAATCATTGCGTGACATCGAGGAGGAAGAGCAATTATAAAATGGAGGAATTTAGTCAAAATGGAGGGCCTGAGAGAGGAGCAGAAAAAAATGTGCTCGGCGTCTGGAATCTGGGGGCTGGAGGCTGCAGAGGTGATGTCATTGGAGCAGAGGAGCTGGGAGAAAAACAAGGCTCTTTCTTTATTCAGATCCTCTTTGCAGTCCCAGCAGGGGTGGAGGGAGGGCGGATTGGCAGGCGGCCGTGGCAAGGGCTGCTGGGAAATGGTAAAGGATGCCAAGCGAGCTCTGCAGCCAACATTAGTGGCTCACATCTTTGTTCTCTGAAACCTAGTGTGCTGCCAAAAGCCTCATTTCAGCTCCCCGCCATGATTACACTGGATGTAGGCCAATTCCTGAGAGCTCGCAATCCTCTCTCGGCTGCGCGCGCTCCTTCAAAAGGCTCGCTGCCAAACATGCAGCAGTTTCCATGGCGACGGCCAGCCGAACATAAAAAAAAGTAAGTAATGATTCGGGCGGCGCGCCAGATGTGCCACATGTGCAACAGTTTCCCAAAAAAGCATGATGGAGTAGAAAACGCCAGGCTAGTCTGGTATCCGTGCCTGTTAGGAGAGTCGAAAACACTGTTAATGTATTAATGTCCAATAAAAATAGAAGGGCGCTGCTATATGGAGGATAAAGAGCCATTCACACCAAGCACGATAACCAGTTATAAAAATCGAGTTCAAAATCGAGTTCAGACCACAGCTATAATGATAAATATGCAAGGAAACATCCTTGGGATCACTTTCCGTACTATTATTTCACATACACACTCAAAAAAAAAAGATTTTTGCTGGTTGTTCAAACTATTTATTAAAAATAAAGAAATACATTTGAAAAAAGCCAGGCTAGTCTGGTAACCGTGCTTATTAGGAAAGTCGAAAACGCTGTTAATGTATTAATGTCCAATAAAAATATAAGGGCACTGCTATGCGGATGATAAAGAGCCATTCACACCAAGATACAACTATACCAACTACAGTAACGAGTTTTAAAAGTCCTTCTGAATGTCGGCGCCTATGGCGTAGTGGTTAGTGCGTCGACACATGGCACTCGGTGACCCAAGTTCAATTCCCCCCTCGAGGTCCTATGCCGATCCTTTCCCTCTCTCTGCTCCCCTCGCTTTCCTGTCTATACTCTCTACTGTCCTATCAATTAAAGGTGAAAACCCCCCAAAAAATAATTATATTAAAAAAATAATAATAATAATAATTAAAAAAAACGTTAATGACACTATATCACAGTGTATTATGGCTATGTAAAAGGCATATACGGCTATATGAAGAGAGAATTATGAGTATAGTGGGATGCCATTCCTACCGGTAAATCTTTCATGTCGAATATGAAAGTGAAAGCATGCTGAACTATTAACGAGAGCTGTTTATCCGTTAGAAACATTAACTGAACTGCAGTCTCGGTTCATCTGTTATTTCTCTCTATAATGTAAAGCCTATAATAATTCTAGCCAACTGCTATATATGACAAAGTCTTACCTCTGATTTATATTTGGTGACGATGTCTCAGGGTGTCACCATTCAAAATTAAAGCACACATTTTTGCTTATGTCTTTTTTCTCATCGTCATAAATTAAAATAAGGACGTATGACAGCTGAGCAGGACTCTGAAAAATAAACCGTGAAACTCTGACCAATGTAGAGGAGAGTTTACTCGCACGTGACTTGTTTGAACTATTTTGGTCCGTTTAGAAACTTTGCCGTGTGAAAGCGAACCGCACCATAAACAAAATGCAACATTGTAACAATTTTAATCCCTGTTTCAGAACAAAACAATAGATCTACAGGTGTGAACGCAGCCTGAGTCCCCAAAGCATAAAAATTCCATAATATGATTGCAGATATTTGAGAAACATGCTAAGTGAACATATTTGTTTACAGTGGTCCCTCGTTTATCGCGGGAGTTACATTCTAAAAATAACCCGCAATAGGTGAAATCCGCGAAGTAGTCGGCTTTATTTTTTACAATTATTATAGATGTTTTAATGCTGTAAAACCCCTCACTACACACTTTATACACTTTTCTCAGACAGGCATTCACATTTTCACACTTTTCTCTCTTGTTTAAACACTCTCAAAGTTCAAACCTTCGTAGAAAAATAAGTCCAGAATGAAACCAAAGATCAAAACCTGTTATCAGGCACAAACATTCATCGCTCGGCAAAAGAATCATGAAGCTTTTTAGCTTTTGTGCAGATAATGTTGGCATCCAGCGTAATGTTCTTTATCCTGCAGTCACTGATCCACAAAGCTAAAGCAGACTCCATCCTTAAGGAGGACGCACACCGTCGCGCACATAAAAGTTGGAAGTAAACACCGGACGCGCACATTCGCATGTTAATTAAAATGTAATTATTCAAATGGCGCTCTGTGGTGCAGCAGAAATATGAAGAGTGTGCCGAGTCGTAGCTGGGCACCGCAGACAGCCGCCGACTTGCGGTGCCGGTGTGCGTACCCTGAAACCTATGTTTGCATGGTGCTGCGTGGCGCGGCGCATCCGGTGTGTCACCCTCTTTACGATGGTCTTGCTGTGGACAGTTACAACCCTTTTTGCATCCTTGTTGGAACTCACACTGCTGGCGATCAAAGATTTATGATAATTTGGCAAGCAGAACACATTCTGTACTGTACAAGACACAGAGGAGATTGACTGACAGCCATTGTCTACAGCCAGTCAGGACGCAGAACACAATGTGCTGTAAAAAATAAAAGCACAAAAAAAATCCACGAAACTGCGAGACCGCGAAAGATGAACCGCGTTATAGCAAGGGACCACTGTATCTGAAAAACAATGCTAAAGTCAGTCATTCTGCTTTGAGAATGTGCATTCCGTTTCGGAATGTCTGTCTTTCTTTTGATCTCTGTAACTCCACCCACTGCCAGTTGAACCAATTATATTTTAGCACCTCAGGTTGCCGTAAAAATAACTCTCCATATTTTGAATTTGGACTGCAATACTTAGTTCAATCATACGTACTGCACCTATAGACCATGTCAATGTGGTGATGTCATTGGCCCATGAACATTTCCTGCTTGATGTTAAACTATTTCCTAACTGTAACAAGAGGCAATTCAATCATAACTTGATGTTTAAACAGCTACCGTATACCGTATTTATCAATATGTGGACCTTTGTGGATTCTCGAAAGCTATGGAAATTAAAAATGTAATACAGGAAATAAGTTAGGACCATTGTTATCGTTTATATCCCTCAAAATGGTCACACAATATGGCTGCTGTTCACAAGCACCACCTGCTGGCACAGAGTGAATCTGCATCTCATTCTGCTTAATATTTAAATGTAGTCTTTGAGGGAGTTTTCAAATTGATCCTCAAATGTGGTGGAGTTGAAGTGTTGATTGATGAATAAGAAGAGAGGTCATAAATATCGATGTAAAATACTGAGAAGTTTTTTTCTTCTTGTTGTTTTTACTTCTGTATTATTTGAGCGTAAAGTAAAATGCAATAAAGATACTTAAAAAAAAACATTAAATATAGTTTTGTTATGTTTCAGTTTCACCAAAGCAAAATGTGCAGCAATAGTTTAATTTCTTAATTAATTTAGCATTTATTAATTTAGCAGACGGGTGGCACGGTGGCTCAGTGGTTAGCACTGTCGCCTAACAGCAAGAAGGTCGCTGGTTTGAGTCCCGGCTGGGCCAGTTGGCATTTCTGTGTGGAGTTTGCATGTTCTCCCCGTGTTGGCGTGGGTTTCCTGCGGGTGCTCCGGTTTCCCCCACAGTCCAAAGACATGTGCTATAGGTGAATTGGGTAAACTAAATTGGCTGTAGTGTATGAGTACCCAGTGTTGGGACAAATAGTCCAGACATTGGGTTAAAAAGTGTCATTTAAATTTACTTGAACAAATTAACCGTATGGCTGGACTATTTGACCCAATATTGACCCAGCATTTTTACTTGAACAAATTAACCCAATGTTGGGTTTGTCCATATTTGACCAACGTTGGTATGCAACAACCCAGCATTTTTTTAGAGTGTATAGACGCCATGAAAAGTCTAAGTTACTTAAAGCAGGTTATTTTAAAATACATAATGACGTACATGGTGGCACGGTGGCTCAGTGGGTAGCACTGTGGCCTCACAGCAAGAAGGTCGCTTGTTCAAGCCCCGGCTGGGTCAGTTGGCATTTCTGTGTGGAGTTTGCATGTTCTCCCCGTGTTGGCGTGGGTTTCCTCCGGGTGCTCCGGTTTCCCCCACAAGTCCAAACACATGCGCTATAGGTGAATTGAATGAACTAAATTGGCTGTAGTGTATGAGTGTGTGTGTGTGTGTGTGTGTGAGAGAATGAGTATGTATGGGTGTTTCCCAGTACTGGGTTGCAGCTGGAAGGGCATCTGCTGTGTAAAACATATGCTGGATAAGTTGGCGGTTCATTCCGTTGTGGTGACCCCTGATTAATAAAGGGACTAAGCCGAAAAGAAAATGAACGTTAATTAATATTAATTAATATAATATTAATATTAATTAATATTGACAAACGCACACACACACACAAACACACCCCTCAAGAAGATGAGCTGAAATCAAACACAAGTGTGATCAATAGCTGTTCAAACGAAAGGTTTCTTCTAAAAACAGCTTTAGCCAAATAAATGTTCTGGTGTTTTCTGTACTGTAGGTTGTGAAAAGCATGCTGCCATTGACAGATGAGAAGAGATGTGGTTTCCTGTCAAAATCCCCAGTCATTTGCACATACAGCATGACATACTCTCTGAAAAACTCGCATTTAAATAGTAGATTTGACGCTTGAATGATTTGTACAGGAAACACACGTCTGACTAGAGGAGGCCAAAATAATGTCTGAATATCTGCTCGGTTTAGGCCAAGATTCAGTGGTTAGCTGTTGAAACTAATAAAATAGGCTATTTAAAATGAATCCACTCAGTTTCGTTGGTTATCTGCCCAGTTGTGGCTCATCCAAATGGAGTGTATTTGCTTTCTAATGGTCAAAGAGAAACATCTAATACAATAAACAGGTTTAGTTTCCTTTCACACATTAATCAATTGAGCAAAACACTAAAGACTTTCATACAGGTTTACCATGATTTACAGACGTGTACTCAATCTGCATCGCTGAAAGTGTTTTTGTTTTTTGCTGAGATTATACAAAGGAAATCAAGTACAAATTTGGACTTTACATACTAAAATATAACCTTTTTTCATAATGAATAAAACATAAAAACGTCATTGCAATTTACTATGACTTCACTGAAAAAATTACTCATTGGATTTACTCATTTTAACTGGTTGCAAACAATATATATGGGCTGAATTTAAAGGTTCAAGAAACCCATGAGTACTTTTTGTGAGATTTTAACAGATTTGTGTTTGTTGAGCATCAAAAAAGCACCTGTAATTAAAAAACTGGATAATGTTTAACTTTTGTCAGCTAATTTTATCTTCCGGGTTTAAAATCATTATTGGGGCAGGATCAAAATCGGTGACGTAGCGCTCATCTGCTAGCCGAGTGATGACGCGTCGGTTTTCATTATTATTCATAGCTGAGTTTTCTTAACATATAAGAAGACCCTGCTTCTTAATTATTCATGACAGCACATGCTTTCTGATGACAGACCTGCCAAGCTGTGAGACCGCGGCTGCGCATGGCAAGCAGTATTTAGCCGTTAATGAAGGGTCGTATGTGTTTGTTTCCATAATCCACAGGGTTGGTTGCATGGCTTTCCCCGCGATGCTGTCAGGGCCGATACAGACAAGCTGTTTGTGTGCGAATTGGAGAATGGCAGACTTTGTGTTTTATCAGTTGAGTTCGTTATCATTCAGACACATTGCCTATCCGTGCTGCTGTGTTCACCTATGTTTAAAATCCTCCAGATTACCGGCAGGCATAAAGGTTGGAATAGATAAGAGACCTGCTGCACTATCCACGGTGTCTGCATTCAGACCCAGGGATTCAGGAGGAGAGAAGTCCTCCTCATTTATAGTGTTTATATAAACATAATTATCTTTATAATGATAGAACAAATTGTGGTTATGTGTATATATTATATGAAATTACGTATCGTATATGTAGCAGGGCATTACATTTCTTACTGTTTATTTCTTTGCATTTTAACCGTAAACTATAAAATCATGGGTTTTCTCATGTTTTGTGTTTGATTTTTTTGTCTGATTTTGAGAGCCAACTGGTTCGCCCCCCTCTTTTTCCCCTGCTCTGCCAGCCACACACACTCCTCCCTCTGCCCGCAGCCCTCCACACCCATCATGGAGCATTTTTTGAAAAGATTCTGAGGTAGACTTGAACTGAAAGAGGGGGGTTTCATGACCCTTTAAACAAATTAAGTTGAACATTACTAAATTTAATTTGTTTAAATTCAGCCCATATAACTTGTTTGCAACCATTCATTCATTCATTTTCTTTTCGGCTTAGTCCCTTTATTAATCTGGGGTCGCCACAGCGGGATGAACCGCCAACTTATCCAGCATATGTTTTACGCAGCGGATGCCCTTCCAGCTGCAACCCATCACTGGGAAACATTCATACACACTCATTCACACACATACACTACGGACAATTTCAGCATACCCAATTCACCTATAGCGCATGTCTTTGGACTTGTGGGGGAAACCGGAGCACCCGGAGGAAACCCACGCCAACACGGGGAGAACATGCAAACTCCACACAGAAATGCCAACTGACCCAGCCGAGGCTCGAACCAGCGACCTTCTTGCTGTGAGGCGAACGTGCTACCCACTGCGCCACCGCGTCGCCCTTGTTTGCAACCAGTTACCTTAAATAAAATATGACAGTAAATAAAAATGATAGTAAAACTAGTAATTTTTAAACAAAAATGATAGTAAATCCAATCATTTTTTCAGTGCTCTTTCTCAGAATTGCAGATACAAACTCACAATTCTGACACTTTTTTCCTCAGAATTGTGAGATGTAAACTCAAAATGGACAATTATAAGGTCAGAAGTGCGAGATATCCCCATATGCCCCTGCAAATCTGTCCTGGCTGAAAGACCTAATGTCTTTTTTGCATTTGGAAAAAATG
>CAIGQV010003909.1:1067015-1090226 GCA_903798115.1 Danio jaintianensis | reverse complement strand
TTTTAAGTATTCAATGAAACTTACACAAAGTTTTAATTAAAAAACAAAGATTGTATCAAACATTATATGAATAAATTTATAAATAAATAAATAAAGAGCTATACAATGAAGAGCCATAAATAATTTATTATTCAGTATATAAATAATACTTTCAGTAACATTAAATGATTTGATTTTATTCAGTAACACTGATGATCTCTTTGGACAAATGTATTGCAATCGGATGCAATCTAATCTAAATAAACGTATTCTGCAGCCTTGTTTCAGCCGTTTGACATCGTAAGTGTATTTTCCACGGTGAATGAAGACATCACGGGGGAATTGTGCGCAAACATTACAGACACAAACATAAAAGATGTTCCCACTGCCGCTCCCATGTCTTTAGAGTATCAAAGGTGTTTTTTTAAGCACATAAGAGACGAAGCGCTTTACACTCGTCTCTTCATCCATCGCTCACAACTCAGCTGTTACTTGGCAACATGGTGCCAGTGGCCACATTTAGCCTGGTAGCCATAGCAGCGGTATTCACAAACACGGAATGGTGGAATGTGTCTTTGTATCAGTTCCCATGCAGATCTGCACATCACACACACAAGCGCACACACATCAGGCCTGTCACAATAATCAATATATCGACTTATCGTGCAATACTTGGACATGACCTCAATCATTTTTGCTGTTGCAATATATAACGTTAAAGCCATTTTACAAAGACATTTACGTTCAACCTCACCAGTGTCAAAGTTTATAATTGGAGATTTACCTAATAGGACATTTAATAGTACGTATAATAGGACATTTAGCTTATTAACATCAAACTATCGAATTTAATTAACCTTAAGAATGAGAAGTATTTTAAAGTGTGTATGGCTATTTGCATTATTATGGAGTTATGGAGGCTTCCAGGCCCTCATCCTCTCCCATACATATACAGTCTTATTTATTTTATTTCGGCTAGAATAAAAGCAGTTTTTAATTTTTACAACTTTTTAAAACCACCACTTGCCTAATTACCCTAACTTTACCCTAATTAACCTAGTTAAGCCTTTAAATGTCCCTTTAAGCTGAATACTAGCGTCTTGAAGAATATCTAGTCAAATATGATGTGCTGTCATCATGGCAAGGAGAAAAGAAATCAGTTATTAGAAATGAGTTATTAAAACTATTACTTCTTCTCTCCGTTAAAAAGCAATTAGGGAAAAAATATAAAATAATTCAAATTTAACAGGAGGGCTAATAATTCTGACTTCAACTGTATATATGACGATATCTGGGTTAATGGATCGCCTCAACCCCTCCAGGGATTCACCACCGCCACAACACCGGGATTCACATTACAGTCTGCCTGCGAACGCATTTGCAATCCTGCGTGATGGTGAAGTATCCGGCCAAACGCAGCTATAAATAATGTTTATTAGAGCAAGTGTGTGATTAGCGAGACTCCCCGACCGCAGCGCAGCAGTGATAAACGCTCCAACACCTCATACTGCATGGAGACACAATGCTTATTTTACATACAAGCTTCTTTCAGTCTCCTTGGCGAATGGCACAATCAGTGTGTGTGTGTCTGTGTGTGTAGCACTCTGCTTTCAGCCCACGTCTCTCTGCTTCCACTTCAACACATTAATTATTCATTTCCCAGATTGCCTTCCTTCAGTCAGGAGTGTAGACTGGCACAGACAGTCTGTCAGACTCCTCTAAATGTGATCATTACAGAGCTCAGAGCCCCAGAGAGACTATATATATCACTATATATACAAAAATGTGCATCACCGCGATAATAGTATATGCTAGGGCTGTAAGATACTGCAAAAATATTTCATTTTTCTGCGATATACAGTTGAAGTCAGAATTATTAGCCCCCCTGTATTTTCCTTCCACAATTTCTGTTTAACGGAGAGCAGATTTTTGTTCAACACATTTCTAAAGATAATAGTTTTAATAACTCATTTCTAATAACTGATTTCTTTTCTCTTTGCCATGATGACAGCACATAATATTAGACTAGATATTTTTCAAGACATTAGAATTCACCTTAAAGTGACATTTAAAGGCTTAACTAGGTTAATTAGGCAAGTTAGGGTAATTAGGCAAGTCATTGTATAACAGTGGTTTGTTCTGTAGACCAGTGGTCCCCCACCCCCAGGCTGTGGACTGGTACTGGTCCGTGGATCAATTGGTACCGGCCCATTAATTATTTCCGTTTTATTTATTATCCGAGTCTGAACGATATTTTATTTTGAAAAATGTTTTATTTTGAAAAATGACCGTATTCTCTCGCTTACATCTCGGTCACTCGAGCGCCCAAATTTAACCCACAAGCAGCAAAAACAGACGTCTTTGAAAAGTTTCTTTGTGAAGGGGAAAAGGCCCGTTGAAGGACCCACGAATGCCAAGGAATTGATCCGCAACCCATTTGTCAACAAATCAGGTGAATCCATCATGTCTGTGCAAGAAGATCCACTGCTGGAGATCGCAAATGACGAGTGCAAATGAAGTTATTTCCAATGGTGCGAGCGCACTATGAGCCATGTGACAAGAACTGACTGATCAGCTTCAAAAAAGTTTATCCAGGCTTTTCTTGCATCATTGCTTAACTCAAAATAGATTCATTGTGAATTAGATCCAGGAAATGTGCTCATGAGGTTGTCTTTTCAGCAATCCCATCCATTAGGAGCTCTAAAACAATAACAGATGATGTCATCCTCATCTAAGAGGAAATGACATCATTGCTCTGGCCTCAGCGCCTGATGGACCACACACTTAAATCGATATCAATCCAGTTTGCCTCCCTGAAAAGTTCAGACACTTCCTTCGTGCAAGTAAAAGTCGTCTTCTCTGGTTTAATTGAATTTGCTCTTAAGACGAGCACACGGTTTTAAGACAGGAAGTGGAGGAGATTTGGCGGAAATTTGCCAGATCTACATTTCAGACACATGGATCCTGTTACAGCGATGAGAGCAGACTTCCGAACACGCGCAGGTTTTAACTGAATTTGAGCAGGTCATTTTCTGTACATCAGATTGTAACTCAAAGCTGTATTGGTCTCCTTCCTCCATATGAAAGCCTATAAGGAGAGTATGTGCGCAATAATTGAGATACTGAAGATAATACTATACATTTAGATCTTACAGATGAGATACAAATTCAGTACATGTATATAAGCAGAGGGTGCAAATAAGCAACACTTGTTTAACGAAAATGTATGTTTGACTGGAGTTCGTAGGTTAAAATGAACACTAGGGGGCAGTATTATGCGAACAATTTTTGTTCCTTTTCACACTAATGACATTTACAGGCACATATTATTAATGAATAAAGGATTATTTTCGCAAAGTTCTTCGCATAACTGCAAATAAAATACAACAAAACAACTTAATGGTGTTTATAATTTGTTATCAATTGCGTTTGTCACCTATCTATCTCCATATGGACAACTTTTCTGGTGTGGTCAGTTTACTCTATTTCCAACGCTACCTCACGGCAATTCGTCACTTTTTTTATTTAGTGGCTAATTCGTATGATCTCATTCGTACAATTTAGCACGATTTGCTTATCTCCCAATGACGGTTGGGTTTAGGGGCGGTGTTTGTTGCCACAGGTCCTTTTTAAAATCGTACATTTCGTACGACTGAACTCTGAATTAGCCACTAAACTGGCAAAACGTAAAATACCTACGTTTCCTTGTGAGATCAGGCTGCTATTTCTGATTCACAAAAATGTAAACAGCGCCCTCTAGTGGATTTGTTATCTGAAACGTGCAATGTATTTTACGTTGCACAAATAATGTAGGTTAAGGCATGCATTTCCAATGAGCCTGGACCATAAATAAATGTTATATTATTTTATTTGAAGTAATGGCACGGTGGCTCAGTGGTTAGCACTGTGGCCTCACAGCAAGAAGGTCGCTGGTTTGAGTCCCAGCTGGGCCAGTTGGCATTTCTGTGTGGAGTTTGCATGTTTTCCCCGTGTTGGCGTGGGTTTCCTCCGGGTGCTCCGGTTTCCCCCACAGTCCAAACACATGTGCTATTGGGGAATTGGATTAACTAAATTGGCCGTAGTGTAGTGTATGTGTGTGTGAATGTTAGAGTGTATGGGTGTTTCCCAGTACTGGGTTGCGGCTGGAAGGGCATGCGCTGCGTAAAACATACGCTGGATAAGTTGGCGACCCCTGATAAATAAGGGACTCGAACCAGCGACCTTCTTGCTGTGAGGCGACAGTTCTAACCACTGAGCCACTGTGCCGCCCTATGATTTGAGTATCAGTTTAAGTTGATAAATTACAACTAAATTTCATTAAACCAGTTGAATTATATCTTGAATATAACTCATATCTTTCATTCTGAAATGCTAAAGTGTTTGTTTCGATTTCCTTTTGACTTCAACAGTGGCTTATCTATGTCTAAACATGCTGCAGCAGTGATTAATCGTGCAATATATATGCATTGCACCATGTTTTGTTGTCATTTCTAGAATAAGCTACCTTTTACTTTCAGTATTGTTTTGAATAGTTTCTCAAACCGTTTCATTATGAGAAGAGTGTACAAGTGCTGAAGTGCATTAAAACAGCAGAGAAAACTTTCTACACGGCGAGTCTTTATATATCAGAAACCTTTGATATACAATTCTCTTTAACCAGAAGGACAGCAGGCAGCTCTCCAAACAGCTTATCTTTCTTTGCGCTCCAAAACATGCACAAATAAGCATACAAAATCAGTTGCAGTTGGAGTGCTGATTTTATTTTGAGCTCATAAACTAGTTTTCAGCACAACCATTTGGACTTAAAATGTGCAGCTGTATAAGCATGATGCCCCAATCAGAGAACATATGAACATAGTGAATCAATGCTCTATATAGAACCTTTAAGTTAAATGTGCAGCAAAAAGCACATTCCACATTGCTCTAAACATCAATGGCTCTAAATGAAGCGCAGAGTATCATCAGTGCTGTAATGCGGAGTTTCTGCAGCTGCTGAAAGGTCAAACGTACACAAGTCATTCTGCGTAAAAGTCAGATGTGTTGAAGTGACCCGGAGGTTAAAGAGTGGGAGATTCAGCGCTTGATCTCACTGAATAAAGCAGATATGTGGAGCAAAGCATGTTTCCAAGCAGCTTTGGACATGTGTGGGAGAGAGAAACAGATCTGTGCATTTGTCGACAAAAGATGTGGGGCTGTTTTTTTTCCGTATTTACAAGGCCACGACCCTTCAGTATGGAGTCAATCGCTCAGAAAGCATCCAACGATAATAAAATCCCTTGTTAAAAACAGATGCACTTTAAGATACTTTGTGGTGCAAACTGAATACAATTCTGTCAGGCACTTAATTGCATGCTATGTAGAATTAAATGAAGATGTACTATCAGGGCTCGAAATTAACTTTTTTACTTGGTAGCCCCGGTGCTCCCAAATTCTAAAATTTAGAAGCACCAGAAAAAAAAGGAGCACCCACCAAAAATGAATGAGCACCACTGCAAATTGTATATTAACGGATTTATTGTATTTGAAAACAACATCAATCAGGACTAACAAAAACCAGAAACAACTATCTAACTAATGCTGTGCTGACTTGACCAAAATTAATGTCTAATAATTACAAAATATGAATGATGACGATGATGACAATAATACTAACAATGAATTACATTTCTCATTATCATGCTGCCTTGAATGTGCTTGAATGTGAGTTATCTGCTAAAAAAAAAGGTCCTACTGTTACATTATGAAAAATAAATCTATGGTTTGCATCAAACAAAACAGAAGCATTGCACTAAGAAATATCCACTTTGCACTATTGTTTTTATACGCATGTCAATTTAATAAACAAATAATATTTCTGCTACAAAACATAAACGTATGATTAAAATAAATCATTCAATTCTATGCTGAAGGCTGCAAAGCAGTCATCAGTAACTAAACAGAAAAATTATATGCATTTCAAGAAAGAACGAACAAAAAGCAAAAAAAAAAAGTCTTGCTTCTACTTCTCTTTAAAGGTTTTGGTTTCGGTTTGTGTCATTTTAAATGCGCAGTCTCGTTATGCACCGATTTACATTTTTCTGTGTTTGTGGAAAAAGCAGTCAAGCCCAATATATAAGCACGGCAGAGCAGGATTCTCGCGATGACTACCTGCGCAATACCATTCCTTGTCATGAGCTGCAGTTTCAGTTTAAACTTAGTAAAGGCGAGCTTCTTTGGCGGTAATGTATACAGTGTTAGATTTTACATTTAGCGGCCATTTGCGCTGAACGTGCAGTGAATGCAACGCATCGAGATTCAGCCCATTAAACAGCTGAGCCACTTAGAGTCTTGCTCCCAAATATATTATGAGGTCGCATAGATTAAATTTCGGGCACATATGCGACCACAATGGTCGCAATTTCGAGCCCTGACTATACACTGTAAAAGAATATCCATAAATTAGCAGTTTTCTGTATTTTTTGATTCATGTTTTTATTTTTCCTTGTTTATTTCTGCTTTTGAATTGCATTATGGGATCTTGATCTTTCTTCCAACAACTTTTAACCTTGAAAAGTTGGAAAAAGTGACTTTAATGAACATTTTTTATAGTTTGCAGTGCTATATTGTCTGGGTTTGTGTTGCATATTACGCTACAAAAACCCTGTAATTAACTCCCAGTACATTTCCTGTTATTTCTTATATGTTATATTGTTTCAAACTACTAAAATGTCAATAAAAGTCACTTTGTTAAACTGTAGAGTTGAATTTTCAACATCAAAAGTCGACAGAGCTGAGATCAACATCCCATAATGCAATTCACAACTGGAAATAAACTGAAAACAACATACAGAAACTGTTAATTAAGCTTATATTCAAATTAAGAGTGCAATGTGTGAATACCATATTCACAATAAACATAGGTATATTTTGAGTGTTTGAGTGTCATATTTGTGAGTGACAAGTACTGTAATAATACTAAACCTCACTTCATTATATGGCTACTTGCCACAAAATGTAAAAATTAGACACAAAACATTGTTAATAAAAAGGCAAAGCTATAAAAAGGTTGAACGACACTAGATTTTTTAAAGTTGACTTTTATGTTATTAAAAGTCGACGTCAACTAGTCGCTGGTGACATCATCAATAAAACACAAGACGCAAATGTTTTGCAACACGCCACAATTTGCTATTTCTTTGCAGGGAAAACATATACACGTCCACTAGTCTGAAACTAATCTCACAAATCTCAAGATGCCGTTTTAAATTAATTTATTTAAATCAGTGTTTTTGAAACTAATGAAGACAGCAGAAGTCAATGATTGATTTTAATTATTCAGCCTGACATGTTTACTGCTCCAAAATATTTTAAATGTTTCTCAAAATAAAATATACTGTGTTCAAAGGGGAAAAGAGTTGTTTTTTACCCAGACATTTAAAAAGAACTTTAGAGCAGTTTTTTAGAGCAGTAACCAAAATACCGTGAAACCGTGATATTTCTATCTAAGGTTATCATACCGTCAGAATCGTATAGCGGTGTCATGAGAAATCGAGTCCCCCCTGACAATCGAGTACCCTTAGGACCCCAATGGATCGTCTGCGTTGAATGCCTGATCAAAAGTGCTTTTTATAGTCTATTCTCAGTCTTGAGATTTTAACAAGACTTATCATATTAGTAACATTATTATCGGTAACTACAAGTTAAAGACACGCATAGTTTAAATAATTGAAAACGTTTGTAAACATTTAATAGTCTTTTTGATGCTTTTATGTATTTATATGTAACATTATATATTTACATAAGTGGTAGCACGTTGTAGGCTATCCAAAAGAAAAGCATGAAAGAGAAATTCTCCATGTTTTATGTCATTATAACGCTCTTTTAAATGACATACATTTAAATGAGATTTCGCTGCATTTATATATTATTTTTTATTTTATTTTTTTTAATCAGGCGCTATAAAGTATACCTATTACAACTCCAGTGAACCAATAGGATCACCCAGGGTCCTAGGTGGACTCGATTGTCAGGGGGGACTCGATTTCTCACCACACCGGCCCATGCCAAGTGTGATCTCCGTAACACTCAAGCGGAGCTGCAAATCATCCGGTCAGCGTGGTTTGGCCTATTAATAGCATAGTATAGCCGTCTGTGACAGACGTTTTTCACTGTGCTGACGGTTTATGTGCATCATATTCGTTGTTCTGTTAGTGTAAGTAAACGTCTTTTCGCAGTATTTTGCACACAGTTTGTGTTTTGTCTGCCGCACTTCACCGCTGTCATTTACTCTGCCGCTCCACCTCTTGCTCGCCGCTGATGAGCAGGTAAAGCGAGCTTGCGCCTGTAAACACAGCGCCCCCTCTGTTCAAAACATGTATCGCGATTCATTCAACATTTTTACCGGTTTGTACCATCACATATTTTAAAAGATTTTCAACCGACTCACGGTGAATCCTTACATCCCTAATAGGGTTGGGTTGATAGACAATGCCTTCGTCCATCGCCGATGGCCAATAGACATCACGATGCTGAGCCGGCATCACGATCTCCCGCCCCGTCCCCGTCGCAGCAGCAACCCACTCGTGAAAAATACACACTCAGGCCCCGTTTACACTAATACGTCTTAGTTTTAAAATGGCATTTTAGAACGAAAATGATCCACGTCCACACTGGCGTTTCACCTAGCATTTCTGAAAAGATCTCCGTCCACACTATACCACTGAAAACGCACATCACGTGACCACACACACATACACAAACACACACACAGTCATGCGCTGCAGTGTAGGCTATGTGTGCGTCTGACTCTGAGCTCTAGCAGTCACCCCAGAGAGCAGTGCACGCCGGACAGTTTATCAAGGATCCACCGCTGGATTTGATCTCACTATAGTTGTTAAATGTGATATTTAATTCATCTTGTCTCCATCTAACGACTCTTCAGTCTTTTGAATCTATCAGGTAACGTGTCACAGCGTCAGTACACTGCTTCAATCTTTCGCTTTCACGCTTGTACTTAGTAATTTTAGCGAAAACCTCAGATACTGTTGGTTGGTTCCTATTGGTTGTGCACCTTTTTTACCAAACAAGTTTGTTGACGCCATTATAACGACACAGATCACTCTTCATGCCTATTCATGCCAGAGTCCCGCGGAAAAAGTGATTGACAGGTGGTAATTTGTGTGTAACTTATCTTTATTTATTTATGATTTGATTATGGGTAAAACAAAGACTATGCGGGTCAGGTAGATAAAAAGGGTAGGCTGCAAATAATTAATCCGTTATTAATTAATTAATTATTCATAAATAATAAATTCACCGCCGCCTACAACAACGATGCCATCGTCCATCGCGATGTTTCACATTAGACATCGTACGATGCCAAATAGCCCAACCCTAATCCCTACTACAGAATGAATCACGATGCATTAATAAATCCTTTTGTTTTTTTTAATCCCAATCACCTAGCAACACCATGGAAACCACCCATAATCCAGTTTTTATGTTTCTATTTTTTTGCTCTTCCATGGACTGATCTGGGTGTGAGATAACAAAGGAAAAAACCTCTTTGGATCTGTTTCTGGGAACACGATTGAAGTAACTTTCCTCCTCAAAGCAGCAGAAGGATTGCAGAAGGCGATGTCAACAATGAGTTCTCTCTTCCTGCGCTGTCTCTTAAAGGGATGAGAGCATGTGATAGCCGCCGCTGTGTAGTTTCAGATTGCAGATCTCTCCGTTGCTGCTGTTGGAGCCGAGCGATCAGAGAGACACACAACACTGCTGAATGCATGAATGGATGATCTGTTAGCGCATGAATGCAGCGCTGTGTGGAGAGCATCCAATCCTGCTCGCTGCTATCTGCCCATTGTCGGGCTGTTGATCGATGCGCAGACACATTAACCCACTGTGCAATGCTCTTAAAAAACAAACGCATTATGTGCACAAGGTTGATTTGGTCTACAATTCAAGATGGCAGAATAAACTTGATGTCAAATCTATTTCTGAGCTTCTTACCAACACATAAACTGATAATATTAGCTAAATAAGTCCACCTATATGCATTTATTTTTAGTAAATAATCATTATAATAATTGTCAGTTTTAAAGAGGCAACCTATTTCAGATGTATCGACTAACAGCACATGTGAAGTACTTTAATGTTAACTGTAGACTGTGAACTTGCTTTAATGATGCAGAGATCAAAAACCTGTTAATATAAGGTTATTGGTTGTCTATAGAAACAATATATTGAGTATTTTGCTAAATGTACATTTACTTAAGCATATAGTGACTCGATTACATCATTTGCAGTGCTTAATGATAATTGGTGGAGCTAAAGATATCTTTTGATGCACATCGCTTGCTGAAACTCTTTGATTGGTGGATCTTTCTATACAGCATTATGGGTAATGTATTTTATCTGCACAAATTGTGTTATTAAACAATAGTATTAAAATTAACTTGAATTATTGTGAACAGATGGGTTCGGTAAAAGCATTTCCACATAAAAATGCTCACAACTGGTCTGTCTTTGAAGGTTTTTAATTGTGACCAGACTGTTGCATTTTATTACATTTAATATTATTGCACTTTAATTTAAACTTCATTTTCAAATGTTTAAATATGCGTGCATTTCAGAATGATTTAATGATTTCAATGGGGGAAAAAGTTGTTGTGGGGGTGTCACGGTGGCGCAGTGGGTAGCACGATCACCTCACAGCAAGAAGGTCGCTGGTTCGAGCCTCGGCTGGGTCCGTTGGCATTTCTGTGTGGAGTTTGCATGTTCTCCCCGTGTTGGCGTGGGTTTCCTCCGGGTGCTCCGGTTTCCCCCACAGTCCAAACACATGCGCTATAGGTGAATATAAAAGCTAAATTGTCCGTAGTGTATGTGTTTGAATGAGTGTGTATGGGTGTTTCCCAGTGATGGGTTGCAGCTGGAAGGGCATCCGCTGTGTAAAACATATGCTGGATAAGTTGGCGGTTCATTCGCTGTGACGACCCCTGATTAATAAAGGGACTAAGCCGAAAAGAAAATGAATGAATGAAAAAAGTTGTTGTTTTACCCAGACATTTAAAAAAAGAACTTATTTTAGAGCAGTAATCACAATACCGTGATATTTTTATCCAAGGTTATCATACCGTCAGAATCTTATACTGGCCCACGCCTAGCCTAACGTACTAGTGAAGCATAACAGTGTTTTTCTGCAGTCTCCTCCTGTCTAGCGTGTTTTCCAAAAGCCTGATCATGGCCGCCACATGCTGCCTTCAGTTCCCCTGATACATTATTTACATTTCCCCGTCTCAGAGAATCAGGGCGTGAGGAAACAGGAGCTTAGCTTATGTGTCCATGCTCCCTCGGCTGGGATAAAAATACAGTACTTGACAATGGGGAAAAAAAACGGGGAGTCCCGCCCTCACCATTAATCCCTCCTGACGCGTCTCCTGAGGGCCAGGATTTGTTACAAGTCAATGCAGCACCTCCAGTATATGCAAAACAACACGACCAGCTCGGGATTTCAAAAGCAGATCGTGCTACGAGACAGGAAAAAAAAAAAAGAGAGAAAGAAGGGAGACAAAGATGAGTGTTTATTTAACCTGTTGTTTACCTCTGAAACGTAAAAGGAAGAGAGAAGAAAAGAAGGGTTTCTCTGGGAGTTCCTGCCAAGATGTGTCAGATAAAAACTGACAAGCGTTGACAGAGAACAGCTCTTGCGTTTTATATAATCTCCTTCACTTTGAGGAAGAAGAAAACATCTATGGTAGGGAGAGTATTATGATGTATATCACACTATAGTAACATTTCTGTACATTAAATCAATAGTTTACATATACACTACCTGACAAAAGTCTTGTCGACTATCCAAATTTTAGGAACAACCAATAATAACTTGACTTCTAGTTGATCATTTGGTATCAGAAGTGGCTTATATGAAAGGCAAAGGCCTCTAGATTACGCTTATTTGACCAAAATAAAATATGATCATGCCTTTATTTTTGGGTGCTTTCACACTTGGTTCAGTTGTCTGGACCGTACCCAAGTTCGATTGTTCCCGCTTGCCACCTTCTCGACTGGTTTGTGTTCACACTGTCTTTTTTCCTTCGGAACCCCGGTAAGCTTGCGTCATCGAGCTGCTGTTTTGTTTACGGCTGTTGCTAGGTTACAGTCATGAAAGCAAAGTGAAGAGACGTCTGCACATCGCGGTCATTCTGCTTTTGCTGAATCTTTTGGTTTTGGACATACAAAAATATTATAAATGTTCAGAACATCACGCGATGTCTGCAGAAGCTGTTTTTGGAGGAGACAAGCAGACATTATCACTGTGATTGCCCTGACTCAGTCCCGCTTGCCATCAAGGTACTGTACGTGATACACAGACACACACACACACACACACACACACACACGAATGAACGTTATGAAAACGATAGTTTGTTGTACAGTTGGCGGTTCACTTCCGTTATTTGGTACGATTGCATTCATACCAGAAGTGAGTTTGCGTGAACTGTACCCCAGACCACCTCTTTCAGGCGGACTCGGGTACGGTTCGTGGGTGCGCACCCGAGTTTAGAAGACACGTTCACACTAGCTAAACGTACCGTACTCTGACGTCAAACGAACCCGGGTGGGGACCAAAAGTGCTAGTGTGAAAGCACCCTTTAATGATTTAATTAGGACAGTAAGGTCTGACTTTGCTGAGACAAAAGTCTTGTCACTGAACAGAAATAGTGTCCAGTATAGAATATAAAGTCATGGTGCAGTGGAAACAGAATGAATATTGTGTCTGACTCTCATGAGCTTGGAGGACTGCATCCATACATCTCTGCAATGACTCAAATCACTGATTAATAAAGTCATCTGGAATGGCAAAGAAAGCGTTCTTGCAGGACTCCCAGAGTTCATCAAGATTCTTTGGATTCATCTTCAATGCTTCCTTCATCTTACCCCAGACATGCTCAATAATGTTCATGTCTGGTGACTGGGCTAACCAATCCTGGAGCACCTTGACCTTCTTTGCTTTCAGGAACTTTGATGTGGAGGCTGAAGTATGAGAAGCGCTATCCTGCTGAAGAATTTGCCCTCTCCTGTGGTTTGTAATGTAATGTGCAGCACAAATGTCTTGATACCTCAGGCTGTTGATGTTGCCATCCACTCTGCAGATCTCTCGCACGCCTCCATACTGAATGTAACGCCAAACCATGATTTTTCCTTCACCAAACTTGACTGATTTCTGTGAGAATCTTGGGTCTGCAGGTTCCAATAGGTCTTCTGCAGTATTTGTGATGATTGGGATGCAGTTCAACAGATGATTCATCAGAAAAATCTACCTCCTGTCACTTTTCCAGATGATCAACTAGAAGTCAAGTTATTATTTGTTGCTCTTACAACTGGGATCTTTTGTCAGGTAGTGTACAGTGCTAATATTTAATAATCTAATATAAAACATTTTCAATAAAAAATATATTGTCATGGCTTTATTGTTTTCGCCTTGATTATCCCTGTACAGAGCAGTCATTTAATCTGCAGCGCTGCACTTTTTGACACAGCTATGCAATGATCTGTCGTGGCTGATAACAGTCAACAACGCAGCAACTCCAAGGGGGTGAGATGATTTTGAGGAGCCCCTATGGCCCGATTTAAAGCAGTGAATGGCATTCCTGTAGTGCAAATCCAGGCAGGACACGCCGTGATTGCGTGCGAATGTTTACCTCATATACTCTTTCAGCCAATCAGCATGTCATAAAGGTTTTCCAAATGAGAGTCTGCATTTAGTCTGACCTTCAAAACATGTGGCACCAAGCTGACCCGAACTGAGCAGTGCTCTTTAAACCAGAGTTCATGCTGGTTTTATAAAGCAGACGTTTCAATCCGGGGTTAAACATACAGTCAAGCACGAAATTATTCATACGCCTGGAAAATTCTG
The DNA here is from genome assembly GCA_903798115.1 of Danio jaintianensis. Classification (NCBI taxonomy): domain Eukaryota; kingdom Metazoa; phylum Chordata; class Actinopteri; order Cypriniformes; family Danionidae; genus Danio; species Danio jaintianensis. The sequence goes on along the minus strand of CAIGQV010003909.1, from coordinate 1,076,350 downwards.
ATTCAAAGGTACATTTATTAAACCAGCAAGCTTTTTTTAAACCGGAAATAACATAGACTTCTCCCAAAAGATAATAAGAAGATGTACAAATCTTTGGGAGCCGATTAATAATAATAGCACTAATAATACTAATACTAATTACAAGTTTATTTAATATAGTGCCTTTTCAGTGCTCAAGGATGCTTTACAACAGTTAGAAACAAACAGAACAAACAGAAACAACATCTTTAAGACTTTATGATTGTAACATTCAGAAAATAAGTGCGTTTTAACTTTTAAGAGGAGATTTGGAGAAGGAGATTGTTAAAAGATGGGCATTGCTAACAAAATGAATGAAGATTGATGAATGGACGAATTCAGAAAAAAACGAGACATGCACTGATAGCCCCACCCTTAAAGACTGATAGCTCCACCCTAAAGGACTGACAGCTCCGCCCTAAAGGACTGACAGCTCCGCCCTAAAGGACTGATAGCTCCGCCCTAAAGGACTGACAGCTCCGCCCTAAAGGACTGATAGCTCTGCCCTAAAGGACTGATAGCCCCGGCCTAAATGACTGATAGCTCCGCCCTAAAGGACTGATAGCCCCGGCCTAAATGACTGATAGCTCCGCCCTAAAGGACTGACAGCTCCATCCTAAAGGACTGACAGCTCCGCCCTAAAGGACTGATAGCCCTGCCCTAAGAGAATTCCACGTCACCCAACCCTCACAGCAATGTAAAAACAGCAATTATAATGATAATTATTTATATTATTTATTAAATTACCCATTAAATTGAATTTTATTAATGTCTACCCCAACCCTAAACCCTAAACCCAACCCTCACAGTGATATAAAAATATTAATTGTTGCTGTACAGTGTCACAAAAATTATGCTATATGGATGCGAGTATCCACAGCTGTATCCCTTCTAGACTTTACCATTTCAAGGAGGAAGGAAGGTTATGGTATTTGATTAAAGTTTATGAGGACAAATTAATTTTTACAACAGACACCACTATATAGGCAATACAAGCTTATTTATATAGCACATTTCATACACAATGGTAACTCAAAGTGCTTTACATAAACAAGAATAAAAGACACATAAAATTCAAGTATAAGAAAATAAAAACAACAAAGAATATTAAAAACAGATTAAAATATGTTAAGAGAATGAAAAAGAAAATACATAATAGTGTGCACAAAAAAAATAAGAAGAGTCGCCATGAGATCAAAATTGACTTTAAAACATGCACTTAAATACAAAGAGCATTGAAATTCGCAGGCGTTCGATCCCCACACTGAATTCATGCATTGGATCGGATCAGATGGCACAGCTGTTAGCACTCCAAGCACGTACACCTCGCTTATTTTTAGGAAGTGCCAAAGATTTTCTCCCTCCCCCCGTCTGTATTTCTGCAACGCATGACACAGGGCTTAAGACTGCTTTGGTAATTAAAATCCCCCCGCCGCTGGCCCTGCAACACGCCGCCATTATTATTAGCGCGACTGTGACTCGGTTTACATTTCCTCAGCTCCTGCTGGCATGACAGAGCTAGGCTTTTTTTCCTTGCTTGCACCATGATCCATTTCTCTCTCTCTTTCTGTCCCACTGGCACGTACCCACAGTTGGCAGAGAATTCTGAGCTTCAACACACAGCAATGCGTTTCTTATTATGTGCACCAATCTTGTGTTTTCAAACATGCAAAGCTATATATTTGCACAATGCATGCAAGCAATGTATATGACGTGACTTGAATGAATGCAAATACACAAAGCATTTAAAAAAAAAAAAAATAATAATAATAATTCGGAGGCACTTCACTTTCAGACTCATAAAATGTCATTTGGCAGAGAGCGGCTATAATCCTGTCAGCCTACAGGTTCTGGTGGTGAACTAGTCAACAACATGAGGACTGTCGGGGAGGTTATTTATTTAAGAGGCTGGAGCAACAGTGCCCCCTGTTGAAACTAAAACACTCTCAGAATTCATGCAGCACACACAATTTGCAGGATTATAGTCGGTTCAATCAACAGTGCCTGTCAAATGAACAATCATTGGAAATGATACAATTCCATATATTTTGCAAACTAGAATTGTATAGACAGTGGTCTATACAGGACAGTGGTGTCCTGTAGCTACACACACACACACACACACAATGATAACAAAATAGGTCTAAATACATTTTTAATTTGAGAAAATGCTTTTTTTAAATAACCACCAACCATTAACAACCTTAAGCATGTCATTTTTAGGAAAATCATGAAATTAAAAGGGACAATTAATTAATTGACAATGTAAGTCTTTGCGTGTTGGCGTGGGTTTCCTCCGGGTGCTCTGGTTTCCCCCACAAGTCCAAAGACATGTGGTATAGGTGAATTGGGTAGCCTAAATTGTCCGTAGTGTATGTGTATGAATGAGTGTGTATGGATGTTTCCCAGTGATGGGTTGCAGCTGGAAGGATATCCGCTGCGTAAAACATATGCTGGATAAGTTGGCGGTTCATTCCGCTGTGGCGACCCCTGATTAATAAAGGGACTACGCCGAAAAGAAAATGAATGAATGAATGCAAGTTTTTGACTACCAGCAACTGTTTGATTGACTAAATATAAATTTACCTCTTTATTTACAACACTTTGTTTACCTTATGTGGCCCAACTACATGAGCTTTGTTTTATATAAACTGAAAAAATATCAGGAAGAATATCTTACAATCAGATTAAATCAACAAAATTCCTCGATACAATAACAAATCACGTGAAATGATGCAATGAACTGTATTGCACTTGTGCGTGGAGCCTTATTACAATACTGAGTTGTGATTGGTCAATCGTTGTTGTTTATAAGTTATAAATTACCATAAACAGAGAATTTTAATATTTAATTTGCATGATAAGTTTTACATTACACACACTGTTGTTAATCTAAAGAGGATGGTAAGGGGGGATGCTGGTTTTACAAAGGGGATGCTTTTTGTCATTTTTTTTCCATAAGGGAGATGCCATCCCCTCTCAATTCGAGCACTACATATAGATACATACATATACAATCAAGTCGAAATGATTTATACTCCTGGAAAATTCTGACTTAAAGTTACTTTTATTCAACCAGCAAGGGGTTATTTTCGTCCAGAAATGACAAAGGCTTTTCCCAAACGACAATAAGACGATGTACAAGAGGCATCATTGTGGGAAAAGAAAAATTCTCAGCTTTCATTTACAATTGAACAAAAAGTGGCATGTCCAAAATTATTCATACCCTTTTCAATAATCAATAGAAAAGCCTTTATTGGCTATTACAGCGATCCAACGCTTGCTATAATTGCGGACCAGCTTTTTGCATGTCTCCACTGGTATTTTTGCCTATTCACCTTTAGCGATGAGCCATCAACCTGATCTTTAGCTTCCTCCACAGATCCTCAATTGGATTTAGATCAGGACTCTGGCTAGGCCACTGCAAAATTTAATGTTTTTGTCTGCTAACCATTTCTATTAATCATTTATAGAATTATTTATTATCTATGATTAGATATGCATCTAAAGAATGATTAAATGTCCTAAATGCATTACTGAAAAAAAAACATAACATACAATTATGTATGTGTATATAGAAATATGAATATAACCCACATTTAATCCTCATTTTAGAAAAGTAATAATAATAATAATAATAATAATAATTATTATTATTATTATTATTATTATTATTTTATTATAAAAAACTAATAAATAGAAATGAATACATTAAAAACAGGACTAATTCAAATGTCAAAATATAGTGTTAATGTAAAATATTATAAAATGTAATATTTGCATGCAATGGCATACATTTAAATATAAAAAAAATACTTTGACAAACATGCCGCATTGGACTTTTCTAAACTGCTATGCCAGCTTCTATTACCTATTTTCAAACTATACAAAGAATCTGCTTTGTCTTCAACTTTTAAAATGTATAATTGGGTTAACCACCGTGCAATTGGTGTAATTTACAACCAACTAATCGGTACTACCATGGTAAAACACCAAACTGCCATGGCTGTAGCCTGTAGTTGTTCAGTATTGTTTGTGAGAGGAGGATCAGTGTCCTCTATGAACTCTTTCTCTCTTCATAGGAGCTGTTGCTGGTGGTTTGGAGCAGAGCAGGATGTTTATTTACCAGAGAAACATTCATACACTCCAGCTGGACCTGACACACACAAACACACAGCAAATATAACCCTGACTGCTTGCAGGCTGAATCTTAATAGGTTATTGCTGACATCGCATTATGTCTCAAAGCCAGAATAACTGCAGTATCGTTTAAGCATAACAGCAAACACAGAAAACCACAACTCATCTTCACTTACACTCAATAACCATAAAACTAGCATTCTGTCTAAATTTACACTCCCTCGTGTCGGGTTAATTAGACTATCAGCAATGACATACAGTGATCTCCACTAATATTGGCACCCTTGTATGGGACAATAGTAATAAACATGACCAAAAAAGCCAGTGAAAAAAATTGCCATTAGAATCAGAAGCACAACATGCAAGTGTCGTATTGCCTGTAGTAAACACACCCTGATCTCATGGGGAAGACAAAGGGGGTTTTTTTGGTGCACAAAAGTGTTCTTGGAGCTTCGTATGATTACAGGTGAACCACTGAAGTCACATGGACTGTTTTGATGATGTTTTTGGTCTTTGAATGTCCCTGCTGTCTATGGAGGATGAGGGAGCTCTCAGATTTCATCTAAAATATCTTCACTTGTCTTCAGAAGATGAATAAAGACCTCAGTGGATTGGAAAGTCATGGGGGTGAGTAATTAATAGCAGAACATTCATATCTGTGTGAACTAATCCGTTAAGCCCCACTCACCATCAGCAACTTTGACTGAGTCTACACTAAATCCAGATATATTTTAGAATGGTGTTTTCATCTAAAAACCGTCCACACTATCATTTGAAATAATATCCCAAAAGTTGGTCATCCACACTCAAATGACTAAAATCTAAGGCTGGGATGATAAATCGATGTACTGTGCTTTGTGTTTGAATTTTTTTTAATGCATCGTGATTAAAATGACGATACACACATGCAACGTTTTGAGTAATGTTAGCAGGCAATTTTGCAGGGCCATGTTGCTTGTCTACTTTGCTATTAAGAATGGGCAACAATATTGCATCTGTAACCCATTGCCCTAATTAGTCATCGCCTGGTTACACATTTATATGGCATCATATCCCAAAGTTGCCCAGCATCCAAACATTGCTAAGCGTATCCTCAGCATTAGTGTCCACGAATACGCTCATGTACTGTAAATGGTCAAATGTAATCACACCATGGCTTTTATTCTACAGAATAAACGTAAGCACAGCTCACTACGAACACTTGTAATTCGCATAAACATTTTCAATAAATTATTAACTTTATTATTGTTATAGTTTTACTTTCAAGTGGTATACAGCGCCATCTGGTGCTAAAAACTAAACTAAGAATCGATTCAAGAGAGAATCGCAATGCATTTGAGTGTGTCCTCGCTGCTGCCTGTACAGCCTGTTGTTGCTAGAAATGAGAATTATTAATATTAATTATTAAACTACCCATTACATTTTGTGTTATTAATGTCTACACCTACCCAAACCCTAAACCCAATCCTCACAGTTATTAACGTCTACATCTACCCCAAACCTAAACCCAACCATCACTGTAGAATGGGCGTTACCCTTAGTGGGTGTTACAATGTCCATTAAGTATTGGACCTGATCCAGTATGATTTGTGCAACAGACATCTTGATGCATTCAGAAAATGTAAGAATCTATGCAAAACCATTTCTTGATTCACAATACTTTGATTTATTGTCCCAGCCCTACTCAAAATGCTTTTGTCCCTATACTATGCATGCATTAAGTGAGGGCTGCATGATAAATCAGCATAAAAACCACACTTACAATTTAGCAAAAGCTGCGATTGTCTTGCACATCTTGTCAGAGATGCACGGTTCTGTGATCAATTAGTTGGGCCTTGGGGTCAGAAACTCTCCAAACCTACAATCCAACATTAATTAATTTGGAAGGATTTCAAGAAACACAAGTCTAAAAACAAACTCAAGCATCCTCACTTGATATTTTCCAGCATATTCTGAACAAAAGATCAAATGCTTAAACAATAGAGACATGTTTTTACCAGCCTTATGTGTTCATATTTACCAAAGTATACCAACAGACAGTATTTAATGTAGGGCACTGTATTATGTAAAACGGTTTAATTTTCTGTGCACTGTACTTTTAAGGCCAAAATCAAATCTCAGCAGCTTCCCTCTAAACACACTTTCCCTGTCTTATAAAAGCAAGGGAGGGGAGCAGATCTGGCATGAGTGCGTGAGTTCATGGAAAATACACCGTCTGTCATTATGTTTTTATTCGCCGCTCCTTGGCTCCAGTTACGCTTTCATATTTTATTTTCTCCTTTAGAGAAGTATTTTCCAGTTCCTGTCTCTTGGCAGCTCCGAGCACCAGACTACACCTTCCAAACACAGTAAAAATAAAGAGAAAGAGAGAAATAAAGAAACCAGCTGCAGAGTTGGATAAAAATAATTAGGCCTCTATTTGTCTTCCAGCAGGGAAGCTTCCAAGCCGACCACACGCTTTCCTTTCCTGTGGTCATTAAAGCGTCTGGAGCTGGACGGGGTTCAGATAAACTCATGTCATCACACTCATCCACTTCACACGCAAACAAAGACGGATCATCTGACCGACACCAGGAGCGAACAACAGCTGCTGGTTTGGGTTTTATGAGCAGTTAATCAGCAATAGAAATCTCCTTCACACCACTGTGCAATGAGTACTACATCTAATGTGTTACATCAAGAGACACAGTTTAATTAAAAATGGAAACATTTCTATGCATTTTGGCCACTTATTCACACAACAATGGGATCCTGAAAAAAATGCAAACTTGTTTCATATGGAAGTTTTTGAAAATAAGAAGAATTTCCTGCAAGGAACACAAATAAACAAAGAACCAATTCATTGTACAGTGGTGTTGCCTCTTAATGATTATTTATTTTTTGCATGTTTGTCACACTTTAAAGTTTCAGATCATCAAACTAACGTAAAAATGATTCAAAGATAACACAAATAAACATATCATGCAGTTATTAAGTGAAGCTTTTTATTATTAAGGGAAAGCAAAATGTAAAACATTGGGTGTAATACTCATTGCACAGTGGTGTGAAGGAGCCCTGTGTGAAAAAGTGTTTGCAAGTCCACTTCTGAATGGATGAAGAAAAACAAAATGAAGACTTTGGAGTGGCCTAGTCAAAGTCCTGACCTCAATCTCTAAGACTCATTGATTGCAACTGCTAAGGGTGGCCAAAACAGTTACAAGTAGGGCTGCGCAATATATTGTTTCAGCGATCATTCACAATAGTCACATCGCAAGATATGCAATGGCTTATATTTTATCATTTGCATGTGTTTTTGAGGGCTGTGACTGTATTATAATTGTAAAAGCATTCAGGCATAAGAAGCTGTACCATTTGTAACTTTAATAACAATTAATTGTATTGAATTATTTTTATTATTCAATTACTGTACCTGAATACTGTTGGACCCGAAAAATGATAAAACACTATTTAAATGATATCTTTTTCCTTATTTTATCTATGCTTGTAGATGGTTACCTACAGATTGTTACTCTCCCCTACAGAGTCATCCCAATCAATATAAAATGATACAATTTTTTTCCAAATTATCAGCCAAATCCGTTATCAAGTCATGTGGTGAAATTGTATTATTGTGATATATATCGCAGAACAACAAAATATCGCAATGTTAGATTTTCCCAATATCGTACAGCCCTAGTTACAAGTAAACACATAATACAGTTTTTAAGTAAAGACTTTTATTATTAAGGGAAAACAAAATACGAAATGACATAGCCCTGTGTGAAAAAGTGTTTGCAAGTCCACTTCTGAATGGCTTAAGAAAAGCCAAATGAAGACTTTGGAGTGGCCTAGTCAAAGTCCTGACCTGAATCCAATTGAGATGCTGTGGCATGACCTTAAAAAGGTTGCTTGTTTTCCCTTAATAATAAAAACCTTTATTTTAATGCATGATATGCTTGCTTGTGTTATCTTTGACTAATATTTAAATGTGTTTGATGATCTGAAACATTAAAATGTGACAAACATGCAAACAAATAAAAATCGGTAAGGGGGCAAACACCTTTCAAAACAAGAGCACTGCAAAAAAACAGCCTTTCATTATACATTGAATAATCAACCAACTAATAAACATGTCAGAAACATCCAGAAATCCAGTTTTCATCTTGTAACTACAAAAGTGTGATTTAGTGAAAGAAGTGAGCTCATCCCAGCAGGCACCTTGATGTCAAAATGACGTCAAAAAACATGTCAAAAATGCAAAACAATTTGATGTCAAAACCTTGACCTCCATTTAACATCCACACATTGATGCCCATTTGACCACCAAAACAATGAGACAAGTGTTATAATATAAGAAAAGTTTACTTCATCTTAACAAACTTACCCTGGACTTTGTATCCCTACAATGCATCTGAACTACCTTGATGTCAAAACAACACCAAACTGACATCTAACATTGGCATAAAAAACAAATCAGAAATAGGTTACGTACTGTGATAGTTTTTGACGTGTTTTTTGATGTCAATGTTAGATGTCGTTATGATATCAATGTACTCAACTGGAGAGGGGTCTGGATGCAGACCAGGTGCAGTGCAATATGAGCTGCATCCAATGCTTTTTAATGGGCTCACCCTAACCCTACCCCTCACACTGACATCACTAGCTCCATTAAGTGCATTGTGTCTGACATTGCATCACTGAGATATGCAGTCTCAGCTTGCATCATAAAGACTGCAGCCAGATACTATTGATATCAAATTAATTTGCATTATTTATCTATTTATTTAGGGCTGCACGGTGGCACAGTGGGTAGCATGTTCGCCTCACAGCAAGAAGGTCGCTGGTTCGAGCCTCGGCTGGGTCAGTTGGCGTTTCTGTGTGGAGTTTGCATGTTCTCCCCGTGTTGGCGTGGGTTTCCTCCGGGTGCTCCGGTTTCCCCCACAAGTCCAAAGACATGCGCTATAGGTGAATTGGGTAAGCTAAATTGTCCGTAGTGTATGTGTGTGAATGAGAGTGTATAGGTGTTTCCCAGTGTTGGGTTGTGCCTGGAAGGGCATCCGCTGTGTAAAACATATGCTGGATAGATTTAGACCCCAGATTAATAAATGATCTATTTATTTATTTTGAGGTAGTTTTGACACTGGGATATGTATTATGGTTTTAGTTAAATAGACATCATCCAGATTAGATTGTTGTTG